>CAUYSK010035187.1:0-34930 GCA_963575035.1 Avahi laniger | reverse complement strand
GAACTCCTGAGCTCAAACAATCCGCCCGCCTCGGCCTCCCAGAGAGCTAGGATTACAGGCATGAGCCACCGCGCCCGGCCCCTATCAATTAGTTTTTGGTGGAGCCAATATTTGAATCCCTGTCTACTTAGCTCCAAGGCTAGCTCCCGCATTCCAGTGAAATTTCACCCAGCCTGGGTTGGTGTGGCTGCACCTGATCCTTCGGGGTGGGTGGGGTCTGCCTCCGCAGTCGGAAGTCCAAAGGCCTAGGGGAGTCTCTGCTCCCCAGGCTTGCACCAGGTTAAATGAGGAAAACAGAGTCCTGATAAGATTTTAAAATTGTTTGAGCACCTGTTGTATGCAACGCCCTGTGACAGCAGCGCGGGTTCTGGTGGGGAGGTAGACAGGCCCCGCGTGGTTCTTCTCAAGGAACTTAGTCTCCCAAAATATTCCTCAAGCCTGTATTTTTGGCCCATTTCTTTTTCCGTACGAGTTATGCAATGATTCTGTCAAGTTCTGTAAAGTTGTTCACCGGTGTTTTTTTCTCATTTTTTTATCTTTATAGCCAGCAATGACTTTGTACTCTAGTAAACGGTTCTAATTTCTGGGCCCATCCTTGCTGCCCATCATCTTACTGTGCCATTAATCTTGCTCCTCTTCACACCGGGAGAGAGGTGGGGAGGGCCCTGGCTGTGCTGTCTGGGGCCGTCTCTCCCAGGGGCTCCCCTTAGGGAGAGGTATTTATCTTCCTCATGGAGATGCCAATTAAGGATTCTGCCTTGGTTGTCCAGCCCCAAACCCCAGAACTGCGTTCGCTGGTCTAGTTCCAGGGGCTCAGCAGTCTCTGCTAGTTCAAGCCTCAGGGGCCCAGGCTCAAAGAGCGGGGGAGCCGCCCCGGGAGGGAACCCTGTGGGCAAAACCTGGGTAGCAGAGGCCCTGGCTCCAACACCCCACCTAGTTTTCAAACCTTTCGTGATAAAAAGTTTCAAACACACAGAAAAGTAGAAAGACTACTACGAAGAATATTCTGTAATTTACCACCTAGATGCAAACATTTTGCTGTATCTGTCTCTCTCTGTTTCTCTGAGTCATTTTAAAGTCAATTGCAAACATGGTGACTTCACTCCATCAAATACGTCTCCAAAAGTGAAGATATTGTCCTATATATAATCACGGTGCCCTTGTTACAACTAACAAGGTTAAAGTAATTATTTAATTCAATCTAATAACAAGACCATATTTAAGTTTACCTATTTGCCCCCAAATAGCTGGTTTGTTTGAAACAAGACCCAATAAAGGATGACACATTGCGTTTTATTATTTTCCTTAAATCTATTTTAATCTAGAATAATCCCTTTGCCTTTTGACCTCTGGAGAGACGACAGATCAATTGTCTTCTATAATGTTCCTTATTGTAAATGTGTCGAATTATTTCCTCGTCATGTTATTTAACTTGTTCCTTTATCTGTGTATTTTCTGCAAATTGAAATTTATTAATAGCTCTAAGAGGCTCAATTAGGTTCTGATTAAAACATTTTGGAGAGGACACATCCTCACATTGCCTCTGGTTCTGTTTTAATACTGAAGGCTGTCGTTGGGAGGCTGTTTCCTGGGTGAGGCTTGGGTCAGGCTGGACAGGCAGGAAGGAGGCAAACCTGGGCTAGTTGGCTTGGCAGCTTCCTGTATCAGGTCTCCGGATGTGTGCCAAGGCAGAAGGGTCCCATTCACCGCTGGGGCCTTGGAGGTGGGCTCAGGGTTAGGACTCTGGCTGAAGAGCCCCGGAGACCAGAATGCAGTTGCTAAGAAAGCTGCAGCTCAGGGACCCACCACGAGCTTGGTGACAGCTCTGGTCTCCCTGTCTGGAGCTGAGTGGCAGCGATGCAGCATGGCGTTGGGAAATAGCGCAGACTGGAGACAGACCAATCTTGGACACGTTCTCCTACTTAACAGGGTTGCTTCAGGGATTAGCAGTAATGGGCAGGAGACACGGGCGCAGGCTGGGTGCTCAGCGGACAGAAGCTAACGTTAGTGAGTGAAGCTTCGAGCGCAGTGAAGGGCAGTGACCAAGGCTCGGGCTGCCCTTCGCATCGCAGCAATAAAGGGACTGAATACCGTTCACCCAGGTATTGGGGTGGGTGAGGCTGGAAGCAGCTGTAGCCTTCCTGACATTAGGGACTATTAATTCTCTAATTAAAACAAGACTAGGGGCGGAGGCTGGCAGCAAACAAAGCCATTTCATAGGTCTTCAGAGCTGGCCACCAGTTTGTGGTTTTACAAGGTGACCCTCTTTGCCTGCTTGTTAATTTAATCCAGGATTGTTGGAGGAGGTGCGTCTGCTATGGCAAAGTCTCTGCATTTGTCGTTTGTCTCCTCGGCTAACATCACAGCCTTTTGTAATAGTTTTTAGGACATATCATTTGCACATAGACTCTGGAGTTAAGATGAAAAAAAGCTCATCTCTTGAGAGTTAAAAACAAATAAACACCAACATAAAATGGCTGAACAGAGCTTAATACATGAGAAACCCACCCCCAAAATGCGGTTAACAAATTCAGCAAATGCTAGAAACCAGGGACGCATCTTAGTTTTGGCAACAGCATTCATGATTAAACTGTTACACTGCAGTCAGAATGTTTTTGGTTTCAAATAACAGAATGAGTAACTAGAAGCGCCTTAAACAATAAGGGCCAGTCTTATCTCACATAACAGGAAGTCTAGAAGGAACTGCTTGGGTGAGTTTGTAGTGCAACAATGTCAGGGCTGTTTCGGCTTCTCTGCGATTCCCTTGGCTTCCCACTCATGATCACAAGGTGGCTGCCACAGTGCCAAGTGTCACCTCTTACTGTCACCAAATAAACAAAGATGACAAAAAGGGAGGACAATCTTTTCCAAAAGCCCCCAGCCTATGTCAGTGTCCCCTGTGTCCCTTCGACTAGGGGAAGTCACATGCATGCTCCTGAGCCAATCACTGTCAAAGAAGCCTGGGGTTCCCAGAGTGGGCCCACCAATCACAGTTTACTCCCCAGGGCTGGGTGCACCATCCCCCAAAATATGCCACTTTGAACAAAATAACAAGGAAGAAAGGAGGAATTTAGTGGAAAGCCAACAATGTCAGCTGTAGTAACTAAAGCATCCTCTGGTCAACTCTGCTGAGAGCTCCCGAAGTGTGTCTGTATCGAGCCTGGCAGAGGTAAACCGAAAAGCAAGATTCCAGAAATGCCATCTTTGTGTGCAGGCAGAGGTTGATTCCAAAGAGGTAGCAAACCCTGAGCTTCCTTTTGCCACATCAGGTATAAACCCTAATTATGAAGCTTTAAAACGAGACATGTGACTTTGTTTTCAGAGAAGGTCACCCAAGTAAAAAGAGCAGCTCCTTTTTGGTGAGGACCAGGAATTGGCTTTGCAATAACAAAGCAGCCACAGCAGTTCTATTTTGCCCAATCTTCTGATTCTTTTAAGAGAAGTTACAATTTTAAATTTTGTGTGACATTGTCTCCTTTTGAAAAGTTGGCACCCAGCGATCCTACTGCTAAGTATATACCCAAAGAAATCAGTATATCGAAAAGATACCCGCACTCCCGTGTTCACTGTGGCTCTATTCACAATAGCCAAGATGTGGAATCACCGAAGTGTCCTTCAACAGATGAACAAAGAAATTGTGGTACATTCGCACAGTGGAGTTGTATAGGCATAAAAGAATGAAATCCTGCCATTCGCGACAACGTGGATGGAACCGGGGAACATTGTGTGTTAAGTGAAATGAGCCAAACAGACAAATCCCGCATGGTCTCACTCATACGTGGGAGCTAAATATTAAAACAATGGATCTCATGGAGACAGAGATAGAGTGGTGGTTATCAGAGGCTGGGAAGGGTAGCGGGGAGCGGGGATAAAGTGGGAATTGTTAATGGGTGCAAAAACATAGTCAGATAGAATGAACGATATTTTACAGCAACAAAGTGACTGTAATCAATAAGCTAGGGTATATTTTAAAATAACTAAAAGAGTAGAATTGGAATGTTCCTAACATGGAGAAATGACAAATGCCTAAGGTGATATACCCCAATTACCCTGATTTCATTAATTCACATCGAATGTCTATATCAAAACATTATTTGTACCCTACAAAGGTATGCAACTAGTATGTACCCACAATAATTAAAAATTAAAAATTAAAAAAAAAGCTAACAAATTTGAGAGTAGTCTGGGCAAAATAGCAAGACCTTGTCTCTACCAAAAAAAAAAAAAAAAGGTGGCGTGGCGGGGCGCCCTATAGTCCTACTCACTCAGGAGGCTGAGATGGGAGAATTGCTTGAGCCCAGGAGTTCGAGGTTGCCATGAGCTACGATTGTGCCATTACACCTGAGTCTGGGGACACAGCAAGACCTTGTCCCTTAAAAAATAAAAAAACTGGCAAAAAATTCAAAACAACGTTTTAAATATGGCGGGCCAGGCGCAATGTTGGCGGCTCCTGTTTTGAAATGCAGGTAAGCGGGTGGGAGGGGTCCTACGGGGCAATGAAAATATTCTAAGACATGTTTAAGGTAATGGCTGCATAATTTGGTAAGTTTACTAAAAATCATTGACTCGTACATTTAAAATGGATGAATTACATGATATGTAAAATATGCCTCAATGAAGTTTTAAAAAGTTGGCCTGCAAGCTGTAGGTTTATAGCCTACAGCTATATACTATCCCTAAGTCCTCTCTCCTGTCCTGCTTTTGGTTTTGTCAAGGAGCCAACCCTGATGGCAGTGAGAATTGCCAGCCTCAGCTTACAGGGGAGGGAAGTGCCTGGTGATCAGTACGTGGGCCGGGGAGTTGCCTGAGTTCAAGTCTACCTTCCGCGGTGACCAGCCACACGACCTTGGCCAAGGCAAGTCCTTAGGCTCGTCAGCTTCTGAAGACTCGGTTTCCTCATTTCTGCAACGGGAATGATAACGATACCCAGAGGATTAAATGAAGTCGCATATGTATAGCGTCTGGCACCATGTCAGTCCTCAAGTAATAACATATTTACTATGAAGAGTTCTTGCCCCAGCGCACGCCTACCCGTTTAGTACCTGGACGAAATGGTTTCTCCTTTTCCTTCCTGGGAGTCAGGGTTAAACCCAAGCCCACTGCCACTGAGCCAGGTGACTGAAAATGCTGTGCTGGGCACCAGTGCTGTGTGCAGCCTTGAGCTCCTGTGCCCGGAAGGAGAGCCCCCGTCAGCCCCCAGGACACATGGATGCAGGTGTTTTCAGCCCACACAGAGACCGACCCGGAGACAGGCAAATCCGAGGCTGCCGGGGCCCCCAGGAGCTGCGGCACGTACCGGCGGAGGGGTAGCAAGCTGAAGCCAGGCCTCTCAGGGTGTTCTGCTTTAGGCTCCTCTGTCTGAGGAGTCCTAGGAGGGTCTATTTCGTGCTCTGTATTTCCACCCCACCCCAAGGAATGTGGCTCCTAAAAGGGCCAGGCGACCTTCATTTACTTCCTCAGTGAAAGTGAATTCCCATTCTGGTGTGCTTGTTTCAGACAGGTTTTTAAGACACTCCCAAATACCACTTGAAACGCAGGCACTCTGGCCGCCACTGTGTCAGGTCACTGCCCGAGGGACTCAGGTGCAGAGGGGACAAGGCCCCACCCAGAGGCGCCCACTGCACACCTGAGAAACCTGGGTGGGGGCTGCAGCCTTCCCCAGAGGACCCGAGCGGTGGCCGTGTGGGCCTTATTCACAGGCTAATCCAGAACCCCGGTCTAAAAGGGGGCCCCCAAAATGTGTCAGGCCAGACGATCGCTCCAGTCCCCAGTTCCCATACCTCTGTCCTCTCTGTCTGTCCCTCCTTCCCTCCCTGCCACATCCTGTCAACAGATGGCCTGTGCAGTCAGCAGGCAGCCGTGGGTGTCAACACATGAGGGCGTCTGGCCCGTTACCAAGGGGCCCAGCAAGGTGGTGGGAGACAGGCGCAGGTGAGCTCATTTGCTCCGTCCTATTGAAACCACCCCATCGGGCATGGCTGTAGGGGGGTGATTTGGGAGCCCCTTGATCATCCACCCTCGGAGGTGGGAAGCTGAGTGGAGAGAGTGGGGCTGGGGCCCTGGTGAACAGAGCAAGACCCCCGGTGGCCTCCTGGTGCAAGAAACTCGAAATGAAACCCTGGAGCTCTCCCGTGGTTCATGTGGTCGAGGCTCTCGCACTGACTCTGCCGTTGTGAGCAGAAAGGCCGCAGCACGAACAATGGCTCCGGCTGATGAATGTTCCGGCCTGAGTGATTTAGCCGCTGTCTGCGGCTCCTCGCGGATCTCCCGCATTCGGAATTCCAACAGCAAGTGAAGTCCCCACTGCACAATTTAGAGCTTGGTTAAATATCGCCTGCTGTTGTTCCCGATGTTTTATACGAGTTTGTCTTGCCTCCCCAGCAAGAATTACAAGCTCCTTGGGGAAGGGGATCAAGTTTGTCCGATACTTCTTCAACCTCCAACACCGCGCGATAAATACTTCTCGGTTAGATCAGCGTCTGCGTCGCAGTGCGGCCCTGTCTCTCAGCCTTTGCGGCTTTGCCTTCGCGATGCTTGGCGCAGAGAGCACAAATAAACAGTCACGTGAGGAGTGACTCTTTTCTATTAACAAAGGACAAGGCAGACCTTTCTGGAATTTTGCTGGAGGTGCTTTTAGCTTGGTCTGCTATGGCAACACATCTCTGCCTTCCCGTCTGGAATCACTTCCTTCAACTAGTGCGATGGATGGCATCCGTATTCCTTACCCGGATACTGTCACGGGCTGAACTGTGTCCCCCCAGAGTCACCTGTCGAAGCTCTAACCCCCACTACCTGTATTTGGACACAGGACCTTTGAAGAGGTGACGGATTCAAAGGAGGCTGTTAGGATGGGCCTCATCCGACATGCCTGGGGTCCTCACGGGAGCAGGACATTCGCACACACACAGAGGGCAGGCGCGTCTGCGGGCCAAGGAGAGCGGCCCCAGGAGACACCAAACCTGTTGACACCTTGACATCCCAGCCCCTGGAACCGTGAGGAAATACATTTCCGTTGTTCCAGCCGCCCAATCTGTGGCCTGGTGTCACGGCCCCAGCACACTGACAGATAGAGAAGCTGAGAGCCCCGGAAGGGAAGTGTCTTCTCTGGCAGATTGAGCGCCTCCGCCGTGCGGAAAGCCCCGCGTCATGTGTCCACACGTGCGGGAGCTCCTCAGGGGCTGCCGCAGCCGAGCCGTGTCCTGAGTTCATTCCTCTGTGCCCCCTTCACACCAGGAAAAGGGCCTCTGTCTCCATGAAGAATTCATCCCCGGACTCCAGCGGCTCCACGTCCCTCCCCACCCCCTCGCGCAAGCACCCACGTGAAATGGGTCCTGCCGCGGGCAGCGAGGGGCAGGGTTCGGGCTGTGCTGTGTTGAGGGGACTCCTGAGGATGTTCTCCCAGGGCTCTGCTCCCTTTGCACAGGGAACGGCCCCCGGCAGTCCCACCTGGGGCAGACCCGTGCAGCCAGGCCAGAGGGTGGGACAGGCAGAGGCCAAGCTCCTAGGTACCAGCCAAGAAGCTGTATCTCGGGGTGGGCATGTGGCGCCGTGAATCGGAACCATTCGCAGGGGACAGTCAAGTGAGGCATGCGTGGGCGGAGGACCAAAAGGAAACTGACGAGCGGAGGCCTGGTCAGGCCTTGGACAATCGTCTGTTTGTTTAAGAGATCCAACTCCGAAGGTGCGGAGAGAGGCCTCGGCCCGGGGACAGTGGGTAGGGGACTCCCCAGCAATTTAGCCCCTAGAGTTGTCTCTTACGTATCTGTCAGACTTTGTTCTTCCCTTTTCTCTTACGTGTACCTAGAAAATCTGTTTTCTCCCTCAGATTTCTGTTTTCCGGCTCAGCTGTGTGTCATACTTTGCCCGACTTTTGCCCAACCACGTAGGATCTAAACTGAGCACACAAACACCTTCCAGGTTTTAAAAAACATTCTGTAGTTAATAATTGCAGGCGCTTCTTGGCTTACTTAGGCTCGCCTTGTTTGCATTCTGGAATAGTGTTTTCTAAGTGGATCTTCTATTGACATGGAGCCCCACTTCTGAGGGTGGTGTGGACTGTCACGCTACCTGGTGCCTGCCTCTCCTGGCATGGCCCCTCCACCTGTGACCAGGGCTGTGTGCACGGCCGTGGTGTGATAGCAGACCTTCTGTGACGGGCAGCTGTCCACACCCCTCAGTACCCACCAAGCTGGCCCTACCCAGCTGGGCACACTATGGCTCTGTTTGCTCATCCAACACGGCAAAGTTTCTGTTGTCACTGAGACCTGGTGGCCACTTGGAGACCTACTAGGACAATCTAGGACCCTTCCCACGGTCTGAAATGCCTCTACTCGCTGCCTCTGCCAGCTCCACCACTCATCCTAGGAAGATGGTGTTATCTATCCTAAAGGAAGAGGTTACCCAGCCTAAAGAAAGACTCAGCTAGGACGTGTACTGGTTCTCAGACTTGAGCATGTGTCAGGATCACTGGGGGTCTGTTAAAGCACAGATTTCGGAGTCTCAGCCCTAGAGTTTCTGAGTCCTGTAGGCTTGGAAGATTCCAAGGTTCTGCATTTCTAGCAAGTTGGAAGGCGTTGCTGACGAGCGTGGCCCAGGGCCCATGCTTTGAGCACCACAGGGCTGGGCTCACAGACCGTGCTGTCCCTCGGAGTGCACGGACGCAACGAAACATTGCTTTTACGGTGCTTTCTTGAACAGTCTTGTGAACGTTTGAGGGGGGCCTGGGTCAGAGTCCTGGCCAGGAGCTGACAGAACAGAGCCAGCAGTGCACCTCTGGGCCTGGTTTGCCCTAAAGTGTAGAAGGGACTGGGCCCCGTCTCTCCCGGGCCGCTTCTCTGCTCACGCTCTAAATTTCATTCAAGGAGCCAAGACTTCTGTGAAGGAATAAAACTGCCAGAGAAGGAAGAGATTTTCTGAGCACCAATTAAAAAAGTTGTTTTAAAAAATATCAAATAGCCTATTTGTTTCTATTACTGTTGTAACAAATTACCACAAGCGCAGTGACCTAAAATAGCACATTTAGGATCCGACAATCCCTGTAGGTCAGAAGTCCAGCCGGCCTCAGCGGAGTCCCTGCTCAAGGCCTTGCGAGGCGGAAAGGGAGTTAGTGGCGCGTCCCCTCTGCCGGCTCTGGGAACGGCTTGCTGTTAAGCTCCCGCAGGCTGTTGGCAGAAACGATTTTCTTGAGGTTGTAGGACTGAGACCCTCTTTCCTCGCTGCTGCCCGTGGGGAGGGCCTCTGCTCCTACAGGTGTGTCTTTCCTGCTCCAGCCTTCCGCGTGGTCTCGCCCTGCAAACACAGTCTGAGTCCCTCCCACGCTTCAAACTTCTGGCTCTTTTTGCAGGAGCTGATAGGTAGATTCATAGGAAGCTCTCTGCTTTTGAGGGCTCGTGCCATCAGATTGGGTCCACCCAGACGATCTCGCCTCATTTTAAAGTCCACGACCTTAAATAGATCTGCAAGTTCCTTTTGCTGTATATAATGCAGCACGCTCACAGGGGCCAAGGGTAGGGCACGGACGTCTTGAGGAGCCATTCTGCCTACTGCAGATAAGTTACGTGGCTGGAAAAAACCAGAATAACATATGAGTGACTGCAGTGGAAAGTCGTGACTCCAGCTCCCTGTGCTTTCTGATCTTCGCCCAGCCTAACAGCTGGCCACTTTTATTAGCCGCCTTCCAGAGTTTTTTGCAAACATTAATAATTACGAATATATATTATTCTTTCTTTGCCCTTTCTTATACTCAAGGTGGTACACTGTGCACACTTCTGCACCTTGCTTTTTTTTTTAACGTAAATGTAGTTCGGAGACACTTTCCTCAAAGGGCATAGAGAAAGCTCCGTGTCAGTCTTCACAAAGCACAGCACTGCGATCGCCTTAACCAGCCTCTTACTCTCGGGCTGTCGGTCTGTTCCTAACATTCTGCCGCAAACTCAACAGTTGCCAGCGACTGACTTCACACATTTGTCACTCTTGTGTGGCCAGAGGCAAGCTGGCTTGATGACAGTCTCTTACAGTTACCCAACTTGTCCAAGGGCACTTTGATGGCCCAGAAAATGGAGGCTTTTGCTTGAATTTGTGAATTGGAGTCATTGCTGGCCCTGAAGGTAGTCTCAGCTTCTGCAAAAGCACCTCGGTGCTTCCGTAGGACACTGCACACCCCAGGGGGCTCTGTGAATGGCACCCCCTCGGGTGCTGCCACCAGGACGTGGGAGCTGTACCCCTGCCCCAGCCCACTCCGCCCCGCCCTGCGTTGACACCCGGCCACAAGATGTTCAGATTCCTGATCCGGTCGGTCGGTGTTCAGGCCCTTGCCCACAGGGTCTCTTCCTTTGGCCCTTGTGGGTGTCTCCAGCTTCCTGGCCAGTCCCTCCTTCCTCCATAGTTTCTCTGAGTCGTGTTCAGTTGTGGGGAGAAGATTCACGAGCTGATTCTTTTTTTTTTTTTTTGAGACAGAGTCTCACTCTCTTGCCTGGGGCGAGTGCCGTGGCGTCAGCCTAGCTCACAGCGACCTCAAACTTCTGGGCTTAGGCAATCCTACTGTCTCAGCCTCCCAAGTAGCTGGGACTACAGGCATGTGCCACCATGCCCGGCTAATTTTTTCTATATATATTTTTAGCTGTCCAATTAATTTCTTTCTATTTTTGGTAGAGATGGGGTCTCACTCTTGCTGAGGCTGGTCTCGAACTCCTGAGCTCAGAATGATCCGCCCACCTCGGCCTCCCAGAGTGCTAGGATTACAGGCGTGAGCCACCGCGCCCGGCCTTAAGACGCATGCTTTTTTTAGGTTAGTGTCTGACAATGTAGATTAGAGATCAGCAAGCAGTGTCATCTTATTCATGTAGTTTCTGAACTTCCCTTCAGCCTTACCTTGTAATGGAACATTGCAACTGCTGATTGAGAACACATTAAAAAATGACCTGAAGTGGGCAGTTAATCTGCATCCAATTCAGGGTATCCTTATCTTTTCAGAAAAAAAAAAAATCTGTCTTTAGAAAAAAAAGGTGAAAAGAGAGGACAGGGAGAAGCCAGTTTCTCTAGGTCACTGCCAACATGGGAACAGCCATTCTGTTTAGACCTGACAAGCGCAATAGTCATCTGAGAGAGTTCTTTAGCTAAATAGGTGTGAAGCAGAGGTTGTATCTTGAGGATACTTGTAGTTAGGGTCCCAAAACATATGGCTCAGGATATCCTTGAACAAAATAACAGACGGCAATGTCTGCTCTGCGCACTTAAGACGGGTGTTTTGTATAAGTTTTTACATTATTTCTTTGACATGAGTTCTCACAATGGACTTCATCACATCCAAATCCCAGATTGTGACCCTTCACCTACAGAAACGCTGTACCAACAGAGGAATGGAAAAGGCCAATGTTGTAGGGCTAGCAAACACCTTTCAAGCCACACCTTGGCCTAATGGTTTTGCTTGGATACATTTTTAACAGTTACTAGAAAGGATTTTTTTCTAGAAAGGACCTCTTATTTCTGATCATTGTTCTTTTTATTTTTGTGACTTTTTACTTTTTCCTTTCGTCCACTAGTTTAAAATTGCCCAGTTGTATTTACGTGTGAAGGACTAATCAAGGACTGTGCATTTTAGTCTATAGGCAGATATGGGCCATTTCTCTAATTATGTCCAGCCCAAAGAGCTATGACAATCGCTCTTTTGCTTGTCACCAGTGAGAAAATCTTAAGAAAATTAAACTTTGGAAGCAGAGCACAAAACAAATAACCTCTTTGAAACCATAGCCCGTGACGTTTTCATGTTTTTATCCCAGTGGCTAAGGTGTTTTGTAATTGCTGAATGAATGCATACACATCTAGAATCTTTCTTCTTAACTCCAGTCCACTGTATGCTCCTGGAGGGCAGAGACTTTTGTTTCTTGCTCACTGCTATATGTCTAGCACCTAGAACACCTCATGTACATAGTAGCATGCCTCTCCTCCTTGACCTCAATGTTGAAAGAATTAAAAGCATTCCTTAACCCTAAAATAGCTGGTGATATGGTAATCTCTAATTTGTATTATTGAGAACCTCAAACTTACATAGCCATGTTTCAGGTAAAAGTATTCTCACAACTCTGAAAAATATGTACTTATTATTTCCAAGTAATCTTATTAAACCAAAGATAAAAGAAGAAGCTCAGCTTTGTTGGGTTACATTAGCAATAGAAGAATTAATTTGACTAATAATTTGACTGGTAAATACTGAAGTCTCGATGGTGGTCAAGATATTGTACTTATATATTTATTAAAACTGAAATTCAGAAAACTAGTTTTTCCCATCATGAGCAGAGAATGGGTGAAAGCAAACGAACAAATGAAACCCATTGTGGTTTTTAGCAACAAAGTCAACAGGAGATAAGCCATATTATTTTTTCATTAGCTATACTACACAAGTTTTTTTTTCCTTCCCTATCACTGTTTTTAGATATAAATTTATTTACCTTTACCGCTTTGCTGAGCCTCAGCTTTCCCAGATGTAAAATCGGCATAACAATACTCATCTACCTAGCAAGGGAGGAATATGAGACTTAATTAGTGAACAGCTGTAAAACCCCTTGAGATAGTTCCGTGAGTCAGAATGGAAATACATCATTATTAATCATTATTGTTATTATTTTTAAATGGCTCAGAGCCATCTCTAAATTTAGCAATAAAATGAATGCATCTAATAATTCTTTTTACATACATGATCTGTGGTCATGCATTTCATAAATTAAATGGCAGAATTCTTGTAGGATATGATTATAATGATCCAAGTAAATGATCCTCAACCAATTCAAAATTATGTGATTAAGACCCGAAGGAGCTAAAGCAAACACTTTGCTTTGTTACCTTACAGCTTCTCGAATAACTCATTTTCTGTTAATTTATGTGAAAGGGAAAAAGTCAGCTTTTTAAAAATTAACTTGGACTTTTCTGTGTAATTAGTTTGGAATTTGAGAGTACGCGGGTCCCTAATTTCCAGATGAATCTGTAACACCTTGTCCATGATACACATACCATTCATTTCAAATATGATTGGCTTAGCTTCCTCTCAGTTGTTGAGTCGGGCACAATTTGGGAACTTTCAGAGTCAAATACTGCATCTTCAAATATCATCTGAAAAGATGATCACATGTATTATTTTTCTGCTTGTTCCCTCGTCTCCTCCTTTACCCTTCTGTCAAGAAACTGCGTTTGGGTCTGAGTTAGGTTATGTTGCAGGTCAATGGAGAATCGGCTCCCACAGCCCATGGTCTGCTTTCAGCTTGAATTATCTCTGGCAGACATCCTGGCTAGCTGCAATGCAAGACTCAGAGGGCTCAAGCCTGAGAAGACCTAAGTTGGGCAGCCAGCTTAGTGAGGGGGCGAGAAAAGAAAAGAGAAATTCTATCTTTTCTGGTGCTTTTCCCCTCTTGGTCTCTCCACTCAAAATCAATAGTGTGGTCGATAGTTGGTTTTGAATTGTTCGCTACACACTGGAGTTTTTCTGATGTAAACCTTTGGTGTCTGGGCTTCAGACATTATAATGTGTCAGGGAAGGTTTGATAGCTGTCACAGCCCTCCTGGGTTACATTTTTATTCCCTTGATAGCCTTTGTAATTTGAGAAGGGAAGTCTAGGTCAATTTTTATACCACTTAGTTGTTGGGGGAAATTTTTTTCCATGAATTGTTCTTTTAAAAACTAACTGTATTTATATATTTTTCTTCTAAACAGCAAAAGCAAATAAAATGAGATCTTCTCATTAACAAACATTTTAAAATAAAGAGCAATTTAAGTCTTGCTCTAAGTTGTTAAGATCTGGTTGTATATTGTTCAGAATTTCTCACATTCCTTTTGCATGACTTGGAATGACACTTTTAATTTTAAATATACCCATTTGGGGAAACCTGGTGTCTTTTCTTAGTAATACTCTAGAATGGCAATATAGGGAAGAATGAAGTGGCATGATGTCAGCTGTGTGGTTGTAATTTAGATTCTGGTTTATTTGAAACTATATGGTGGCTTTTATGGATATTGAATAATTATGGATAATGAGGAATCATTATAAATACTGTCTATTAAAAAGTTTTATTTTCATTTGAGTCTTTTCTATTAAATTTCTTGCTATCTGGATTGGAAAATCATTAATTTTTGCTTCTAAAAATATTGTTAATTGTCTATTTTTAGTTGCTTATCTATTCTTCCATTCTAACATTAATTCCTCTTCAACATTATAACTCATATTAGAATTATCCTTGAGAAGATTTGAGATAACTTCTAGCATGTTCAATGAATATAAGATGATAAAATTATATTTATAATAATGTCTGTTGTCAGGTTTCAGAATACAGGTTTCTAAGTGAAATAAAAATGTTTTTGTATTAATAGAATTGTGTTGAAACATCTTATAGCGGAGCAAATGCTGTGTCTTTAAAAAACTAAATACATTTATTTGAAATAATTGCCAAATATTTGAAGAACAATATTTAAGAAAGAACACTGGAATCAGGTCTCTTATCATCAGATAGTGTTAGATATATCAATCATGCTGTATTAATTGAAAGGATTTGGTATAATCTCATAAAGAAACAGGCAAACTCTGGGCTTTCCTCTCTAGTGAAAATATATCATTCTTGTCTTCCATTACTGTGCTATAATTATGGTAAGTGAAGCAGAACAGGATCGATAGAGCAATTTATCAATGCATTCCAAACTATTCTAGCATGGTTTACGTCATACCACTGCAGATACTGTCATTCAATAAAGAGACATCTAATAGTATAAAGACTTTAGACTGATCCATTTCAGCATAATGTCTTCCTATGTAATGTTCTAATTTTGATCATGGTTTAATTAATTGTTTCACTCTGTATGGTATTAAGTGAAGTAAAATACGTCCTGAATTGAATTTCAATAGAAATTTTAAAATTCAGTCTTTAAATGTAAAAAGCACTGCAATAGTATAAACATTGTTATTAGTGCATGGCTTTTGCGTTTTCCAGTGCCATTATGAATTATATCAGAATTGGAACTGGAATATAAGCCAGGTATTCATCACGCCCCAAGAAGCATTAAAATTTAAATAACAAATATTGGCTAGGTTCATTATTTAATGATTTTAATTTTTGTCTTTTACCATCATAAGATTCAAAATTCTTTAGACTTTATCATTATATTTATAATTTAACTATAATAATTGATTCATAAAGAGATTAATTTATTTAGATATTTTTTCATAAAGCCATACCCAATATGGTCTTTTTACCATAAACCTCCCTCCCCATACTGATACGATATTAAATTTTCATAACATTGATGGGAAGACACTGAATTGTACATTTAAGTATTATTTATTTCAGTATGGAATAAGATTTTCAAATTACTGGATTGTCATTTTCTTTTTCTATATGGTATAAAATTATCACACAGTATCATTTTGGTTAATTCAACCTTCTACAAAACTATATAGTCCTGGCAATGATGCCAGAGTCACACCAATGCTAAATTATCATTTGCATTTCAGATTTGTGCACATATAGAAATATTTTCAAAGACAGATCTTATTTTTTTATTGAATTAGAAACATTGAAACTTAAGGAGAAAGAGTGAGTTTGAATATAACAACATTGTCAGAGAACATACATAACTCTTGGTTTTGGAAAAATATCAGCATCTACGAGTTTTCCCTTTTTGTTTTCCTTTAGCTTCGTTCTTAGAATTACATTTTTTTTGTTTATAATTTCCTTACCTAAGGAGAGTTTTGTACTCCATGACTCCTTAAGAGAGTTATCATGAGCTCATAAAACATGAAGTGGGGCACAGTCTGAAATTTCGTGATCATTTTCTGGAATGATACCTGATGGGGTGTGATGACAACACTGCTCCCTTCTATTTTATATCTTGAATTTGAAAGGGCTTGGGAATGTTTTGATGTCAGTTGTGGTTATGTTTTTGGCCGTCTCTTTCTTTCCTTACCTTTTGCTTTTCTTTCCACTGGTGCCCTCTGATATATTTTTTTGAGAGCTTGTCTGCTAAAGGGTTAAGAAATCAGATTTTAAGCTGCTTTCACACAATGTGTTTAAGTTAAGAAAATTGGGATGTCATTACCTCGGTGAAGATGTTGTAAATTATTTTGTTGGCAAGATTTATTGGGGGTTACTTTACCTGATATCACGTTGTATTGTTTAATGTGGACTATTTTTAACTAGCATTCTATTTAAACAGTGTCAGCGAATTCTGAGAGCTTGCCAAACAAATTCTCAAAATGGTTGCCAAGCTGTAAGATGGCTGCCAAGGTCTGAGCAAACTGAACAGGTTCAAAATGGTGACCAACTTCTCAGAATTTGTTGGTCAGATTCTCCTGCTGCCAAGCTCCCTCCCCCACACAACCAACACCCAAAAAGGAAGGGGAAAAAAAAAAAACAAACCTGAAGATGCAAGACTTGGCACCAACTCCTTGGCACGAGTGGCTATAGTGTCATCCAGAGCTTCAAGTAGTCACCGCGTACTACTCGTTTCACATGCTTGGCAGAAGACTATTCAGGGGAATACATGAGGTGAAAAACCACTGTAAAATAACATGGCCATTTTCTCTATCTTATCTAATATGCACCAAATAATCCTTTAGAAAGGAGGAAAAAAGACTAGACAAGGCAATACTGTCAAAAAGCTTTCTAAATGAGATCGAAGAGCGTTAACTAAGACTTCGGGCTGTGCCTTTTTGTACTGCTTGCCTAAAGTGGCACAAACTTTATATACAACAGGTTTAAGATTTATTTTAGTTTTGCATTTGTTTACTTAAGTTTATAGCAATTGCTTTCTGGCAGTTGTGGTACTTAGCAGATTGAAATAAAATCATAAGGGTGAATTAAAACATACTGCTGTTAGTGCTGATTAGAATTTTAGCTTAGTGTAAATACCGGATGCAGGGTCCAACTTTTCAGACACTTGGCATGAGCTCAATAGGGATCTCCAGGCTACACAGGAGACAGTGTGTGTGTGCTTGGATGCTTTTAAAATTCTTGGATAGGTGGAGCATACTACTTTTGCTGGCATGTTGGTTCATTGTGCTGGCTGCATAATGTGCTTGGATTCCAAGGTAGATAGAACAAGCTGAGGAAATGATAATAAGGGAAAATAGTTTGAACCTTAAAAAAAAAAAAACGTAGAAAAAAGAATTTTATTGGAACTCTGTGAAGTTTTTACTCTGTGATTTGGTTAATGCTATAAATAATACTGAACTAAGTTGAAAAACTGTAGGGTTCATAGTGTTTTGAAGAATGATCTAATAGTGAATATATTTCTACAACTTGTTGAAATTTTTCTCTGTGCTACTTTAAAAAATATACATATGAATTAACTTCTCCAGACAGTTCAGTCAATGAATTCCTTAAATAGCTCTTCTGTTTAATATCAGCTATGGACCAGGTTTTATATTCTGATTGGGACCTGAATTCCCAAAGATTGCTTTTAAACAATATAGTGTTTTATTTAATACTTAAAATTTAATACTCAAAAAAGCTGGTGGTCTGAGGTGGTGGTGTTTTGCTTTGTTTTTAAGTCAACCAGTAATGGAATCAGCTAGTGATAATAGTAGGGTCGTGCAGTTTATACAGTTTGAGCTTTGAGAAATCTACAGCTTAGGATTTGTTCAGTCGTGGAACCCTTAGTGGCATGTACATGCTGTGTATATTCTATCAGAGAAGGTAGCTGAGAAATGTGACTCTTCAGTCCTTTCTTACTGATTTTCTGTTGCTGTTTAGTCAGCAGTGTTTGTAGCCATCTAAGCTTGCATGTTTGTTTCTAGTCTTTTCTCTCATAGTAAGCAATTGTCAACCAAGGCCCAATTTTTCAATAGGTGAAACCAAATGTTATTGACTGTCCTGAAATTTGAACTCTGTATCCTTCAATATAACAGATCAATGCTCATTAAGATGCTTCAGTTTTGGAAATTTCAACATAGAGTTATGAAGGCATTTAGAGGTTAGCTAGGCAAATGTATGATATGCATGTTGCATAGCAAATCCCTTAATACATATTTACCAAGTATATTTGTAATGTTATATTACCAATGTAAAATAGTTTAATTAAAAGCATTTCTGGCTACTTCTTACATAGCGTTAGTGACAAAGAACCTGAATAAAATCTTTCTTTTTAAATTAAAAATGAAGAGTCCACACCTCATTACAGTGAATCATAGTATATTTTAAATCTTCAAATTAGGAATGTGTATGTAGTACTGATTATTACTTAGTAATTTTTTCTGTTTTTCTTCTATTACATATTCATTGATGATTTATTCAGGTGAATAATTTTGTTGTAGCAAAGGTAAAATTTAAAAATATGCAATTTTTACTTTATTCTTAAGAGATTATATCCATGAGTATGTGAGCAAGTAGAATTTTTTCAAATTGCCTGGATCATGAGAGCATTCTACATTCTATAGTACAAAATACCAATCAGGCAATGTTCAGGTAGGTAGGGTAAGACATATTTTTGCAATTTCCCAAAGAATTCATCAGCATTCTTGCTTATGTAAAAAGCACAGTACTTTTTGACATTTTAAGAGATACTGTATTCATTTTACCACTGTAGACATAGTCCATGTTTTAGATTAGTGAATTGCAGAATCTTTTCTTCAGGAAATTTTTCTATTAGTCCTTCCAAAGTGAGTATTTTACTTTAAAGGAGTTGTTTGTGTTTTGAATTTATGTAGTGATGTGTTTAGCGTTTTAGCCTTTATACACAGCATACAGGTATAATTAGTACATAGGGTGTATGTGTATGCTTGTGTCTACCCAAGTATGTATAGAAATATAAAATTTACTTTCTGTATAGTAGCTTTCTGCATAGGGCAACCCAAACAGCTGTTATTCCTTTTTATAGCTTCTTTAATCTATGTGCCAACAAGTCAGTTTACAAAATCTGTTTTGTTGATGACTGCTGCGATAATAATTGTGGTGTTTTGTGGCTTGGCAAAAGGCTGGGGTCTCCTCTGAGGACTCTTGCCAAAGGCTTTGAAGGGGTTGAGGTGGATTCACTGCCAAAATGAGTCACCACTCTCTATTTTATTTAGTGTCCTTCTGCCAAGGCCTTAGACGCTTTCTGTTTTCATTCTTTTGTAGGCTTTCCTCCCCACATTGTGGTTTTCTTCACAGCCAGAGGCCTGGGTCTGCCAGGACAGGTGAGAGAGGCAGTGTGTAGCGAGACTGAAGGGCTAGGGGGTTAGCTGTTGTGTACCTTGAATGAATCTGTGGGTTTAATTTTACAGTTATGAATTATAAATAAAATGATGGACTTAGATAATCTAGCACCCTATGGTCACCTGGATTGGGGTCAGAAATTCTCAGAAGAGTAAGTATTATTTACTTTCAAGAAGCATTCAAATAATGTGACAGTGTTTTAGTGATTTTCATAATTGATTGTTTAAAAACCCCAGATTATTCATGAGTTTTGGCTATAGGCCCAAATCTAGAATTTTTCCTCAAACAAAAGTGTACCGTCTTCTTCCTTTTAAGTGCCATAATATTTTGCTTCACATAAATGCATTTTCTACATATACCTAATAGACTTCAAGAAATTATGCTAAAATTTTATTTCTATCTGTCTAGATTTAAATTGTCAACCATAAGTAGGCTGAGAGATATGAATTGTTGGTCCATTGTCTGAGATATGTTAGAGATTTAAACACTTCTTTCTTCATTAAATACTTTCAATAGGTTGAAATAAATTAGACTAAATGTCCTCTTGCTAGCTTCTTCCAACTCAAGTATACATCATGTACAGAAAGATGGCTGGGATAAATCTGAGTCCTCAAAATGTTAGCAGAAATGGCATTTCACATATTATTAATAATATGAAGAGGATATCATTGGATATTTGCTGACTTTGAACCCAGAAATTTAGATGGCTTTTTCTTAACTAAAGTTATGATACCATCCTAAAATCTAATTAAACGATACATGCAGAATCATATTGAGGGGTATAGTTTTTATTTTGTAAGTGTCCATTCATTGTGTTAACACTTTAAACATGGTACACACGGTAAAACTTCATTATAACATACCCTGAAAACATTTCCATAGATATAAAATAAATTTTTCAAAGTTCAAAGTCCTAACTGTAGGCGCCAAAATATTTTCCATATATTATAGCCCAGGCTTTTGTTCTTCAGGGGGGAAAAATGCTATAAAAATAACTTTACCACTTTGTTTACAATCTAAATGCTATTAATAATTGATTATTATGCCTCATAAATATTTCAGTTAGAAAACATATAATTACATAGGTGAAGAGTCTAGGATAATATTAGGATAAATATTGATCTGATCATATCCTGCAAAGGTCAGTGGTTAGCATTCAATAAGTTAAGGTATGTGAAAACCCTTTCTAAACTGTAAAATATTATTTAAATATCAAGATGTTTAAGTTTTTATTTCTTTTTGTTTTCTTAAAGTTTGGATTATCAAATTCTCCTCTCTGTGTATCTACTTCATGGCTTCCATTTAAAATAGCAAAAATAAGAAAATAGAAACAGTTACTGAAAATATGTAGTCACTCTGTGATATAAATTCATTTGGAATTTAAATACTTAGAATTCACGGCAAGATTCCAAGACAAAAATTCTTTTGGATGATCTGTAAACCATTCAATCTCTGGTTAATGCTCAAACCATGTGAAAAGTTCCAGGTGAAGCTCACTGTGAGCCTCGTCTGAACCCCATAACCTGAGTATAGTCCTGTAAACCCTGTGTGAACTCCAAAGAATCAAAATAACTAAACCTGGTAGATCTAATTAAAAATCACAGTTTTTCTACTGGCTGCTTTATGTGTCCACAATGTGAAGACAGACTTTGCATTTGGAAGTGAACAGTTTTATTTTGGAAGGTATGAATCATGAGCTACTTAGTATTTAAATATAATTATCCTGTTGTGAAGATCTAATAATAATGCTGTTTAAAATGAGGAACTGGAACCTCTTTACAAGTATTAATATTTCCAGGATCTCTCAGAACTCAGTAAGACATAAATATAGTAGTAGTAACGATTGTTGTTTTAGTAGTGGTATTAATAGTGGATATCTTCGTCTATATTATTTTGAAAGAGTAATGTTATCTGGATTTATACTGAACCTTTATGCCGAATACTTAAAATAAGGCTCTTAGATATGTCATTTATTATGACAGTGTGAGTTGATAGGAGCTAGATACCTCTTACGCAAAAACAGAAACAGAATTACTTAAGTCACTTGGCTTTCAACTGGTTTTATGACTTCAGATACAAGTATATTAATCTTTTGGGGGGTGTCAGTGTCCTCTTTTGAAAAATGAGGGAATTAGACCAAAACCACTTCTCAGACTCTTAAAAATATCTGACGTAGCTGTCTTTGTGTCACTGTCCATTATTTCCCTTTTGAAGGTGGGATAACTGATCCATGAAGAACACGTTAGAAATCACTAGCCTAACTTCCCTTACTAATCATCATAATTAGAAGTATAATTACTGTTACCGTGTACCAAGTACTTACCCTTAGACATCGTGTGCTGGGCTCTTTACATGAATTGGCTCACTGGTCCATCTGGAGTTCTTCATTAGTAGCCTTAGTAGCTTAGTATATCAATGATTTTGTTAAGTTGAATAGATATTTTGCATGACTGTTTTTATTAGCCAGCATCTTAGGTGTTCAAAATCCTGAAATCATTCCCTTTACTTATACATGTTGACCATTAACCAAAATGAGATCTCTCTTTTGGTCTGTTAACTGTTTTACATTTTTGACTGTGTCAGTATAGATAAGTTTTTGCAGTATTAAGTCATTTTCATACATCATCCATCCATCCATCCATCCATCCATCCATTCATCCATCCATCCATCCATCCACCCATTCATCCATCCACTGTGTCCTGGGCTTTCGGGTGCTGGAGAGAGCTAAATGAGCATGCCCCGTGGCTTCAAGGAACTCACAGCTTCCCAAGTTACAGGTCCACCACAAAAAGAATGTCAATACACACCTTAAGTTCATCACCTAAATGACACTGACAAATATTTCCTGATGGACAAAATGTGGAGCTGACACTGAGTGAAGCGTGCACTTTACAGACTCTCCCGTTTCATTCACAGATACGAGGCGGCTCTCTGAAGAACTGGCCCTTTAGAATGTACGTGTTTAGCCCAGTCCTAGGTACAGCGAGTGACATCTTCGGAGCAGTCACAGCATATATCACACCATACTAGGCTCTGTCTGTTGCAGGGGCAGCTCATTAAAGCTACTTTCTGGGTCCTTGTTAATGTCATGCAGACTTTGTGACAGGTGTTACAGCTGCCCGCCTGGCACATCCCACTGGGGGCATGCAGTAATTGCTCTCGATGCCACCCTTAATGGGTGGGGGAAGAAAGCAGCATCATGGGTGAGGGGAGGTGAGAGGGGTGCCCTCAGGCCATCGTGTACATCTGGTCAACGCTGCTGTTTCACTGGAGTATCGGTTCAGTGCCTACCAATGCAGGGCCTTTGAGTTGACTTTGCTGCCACCATTGGATTCCTTGCAGGCACCACTGTTTCACAGCTGGGCAATGGTTTTAGCTTGGAAGAGGGGTATTCGTCTCAGGGCCAGGAACAGTCTACTGCCAACAGGATCCTGAGAACTTTCCTATGTTTATTAAATGAGATCCTCCTGACCTCCTTTATTAAGTGTTTCCTGGTTTTGAACTTTTTGTTTTTTGGTGAGAATGTTACCTTTCATCATTATTTCTGAACCCTTAAAGGACTACATTTCCTCTTCAAGAGTTTGAAATATTTCTTGTGTGTAGGTGTGGTGGTAAGCAAACATTGGTCTGAGGAAGTTCCGAAAAATCTTATTCAGCCAGCGTTTACCAAGCCCTTCAGTGTCAACCACTGAGCAAGGTGCAGGGAAGAAATAAAGGCCTGACCTCAACTGGCTCTCCCTCCAGCTGGAAAGGCAAACCTATGCACCCGTCACTGCAACATTGGGCAGATGGATTCAAGGGAAAATGAAGTAAAATGTGTAACATTGTGAGTATGATATGATCTGTGTGCACAATAATGCAAGATGGTACTTTGAACTAAAAATGACTTGAATGAGAAGGATTTTGGAAAATCCACAGAAGCACAAAGCTTCTTGATGCACAAATCAGACAGCTCCTTAATATGAAATCACAGCCTTGAGAGGAAAGGTTTCAGGCTATCTGGAATTCCCCAAACTTGAATCAGCCTAAGGAACTAAATTAAAAGTAGGCACCTTTCCTTGTGATCTTTTGTTTCTCTAATAGTGGCGTCTTCCTAAGGCTCTGTGTTCTTTTGGATGAAGCACAGCTGCTGCCGACTGTAAAGTTGCATAGGAGAGCTCTGAGACAATTAATGAAGAGATTTAAGTGTTTATTTAAAACCAATCACAATTTTTTTTTTTTTTGGTGGAAGATGCCCATAGTGCAGTCCTAATTAAATACCAACTTAAACATGAAACTTCCACTTTAGGCATGCTCAATTAACATTCAGTGATCGTTTCTGGAGTATTAGACGAAACTGTTAAAGCACTTAATTATGAAGATATTAGTAACTAAAAAAGTGCCGATTAAATCCCCTCTCCCCAAGTCCACAGACCTCTGTACACATTCACTTCTGAATGCTCTTGGAGAAATAGCATTAGGCTCTAATTGGACCTTAGTGATTTTACAAATGTAAAGGTAGCATCTCATGGTCCCTGAAGTGATATATTGTTAGAAGAGCACACATACAATTTTGTTTTAATTGGTTCTCACTCTTAAGTATGCAACCAATCCATGTATATTTCCTTTTAATTATTTATCTGAGTTGTGAGAGAAAAGTAGGTAATCATTGTGTGATCCATTCTAATATCTTTAAAGGAAGGCATCTATCTTTTATATGACATACATCCTTAAAGATATAAAACAATATATTTTTATTTTGTAATTTATAAAAATAAAATATAGTATAGTATAACATAATATAGTATAAACTATAAATGATATTTATAAAAACCCAATTTATAAAAGATGCTTAATAAATATTTATTGGTAAAAAATAGCCACAAAAATTAAATTTATGGAATTAAGTGAGGAAAAAATTTAGAACATAAGAACATAATAAACTGATACATTTTTTTCAGAAGGAAATATTTTCATAAACCAAAAGGTTTACTAACCAAATATTACAGTTAGAAAAAATAGTGAATTAACCTACTGTAAGAAAATTAGTTCAGCCAGCACATTTATTAAGTGTCTTCTGTATACTTAACCAAAGGTATTTGCTATTGGATGGGGCAGTTGTGATTGGAGGAGGTGGAGGGAATGTATTAAAAATGAGTAATATTCATTATCATGTTCCTGCTGACAGTTTGAGCACACAAGACACACTAGTGAAACAGTGAATTCAAGGAAGCAAGCACAGTATAGGTTGGACTCATCACGGATGGATACTTACTTTCTGGAAAAGGCAGGAAAAAACCATATAACTCCTTTTCTAGGAAAATATCTGTAAATTATGCAGATTGGTTAGTACAAATGCACAGAAAGAGTATGGAAGTTTCAAATCTATTTTCCATAGATTTTTTTTTCCCCATAGTATCTGTCAGATGCTGGATGCAAGGTATGGTTCCTTGTCCTAGTCTTCAATGCTGAAAATGATCATTTTAATTGGATTGCTTCTTTGGAAACAAGACAAAGAGTACATTTCTAAAAGCTTCTGGAGGCCATTTTCAATATTTGTAATAATATAAGTGCTAGAAATGTACTTTCATTTATATTCAAAGGCAATAATGCCTTCTGTAAGCATGGAGTATCTGTTAGACTTTTATAATGTCTGTTTAAATGCAAGTAAAATTCTTTTTAACTTCAGACTAGAAGATCTTTCTCCTTTGCAACTTTTTGACCACTGTTTTTATTTCTGCTTCTCAAGAACAATTTAAACATTGCTTTTTGTTTTGCTAAAAAGAGAATGTTTATTTCTACAAGTACCATATCAGTTCCATATAATCTGGATGGTGTGTGTCATGAATATACATTTTATATGAGTGGCTGAATTTTTCACTTTTAATTAAAGTGACCAGATGAAAATTTAAATTGTGAGAAAACCATAGGCTGGTTTAATGCCTGTTGAAATGTACACTGGGATGTTGAAACGTTCTGCAGAGCATTATGAATAAAAAGTAAAAAAGTCCTCTATCTCTTTTCTGAAGCCAAGTTGAAGATTTTGCTTTCATAGCATGCCGTGGAAAAAGATACTATAGACTGTTTTTTAAAATCTTGGCTTGAAATTTTTTCTTAGAAGGAACTTTGTTTAATATTAAGGATCTTACTATAGGATAATATAATTGTGTTTAACATAGAAAAACTCCATTGAAAATCAGTGTGGGTTTGGTTCCTCTGAGCTCTAGCTTAGTTAAACTGATTTTACTTTTGGATATTCCATAAATTCCAGACATATCCTTTTTAGTGTCTTTCCTATGTATGCGAAATCCATACTCACAGAAAAAAGACAGAGATCTTTTATTTCCCTTATTTTCACTTTTGTTCCATCCCTCTGTGCTTGTTCTTTGTTTAAATAAACTTTTGTGGTGTGTCTTTCACACATCATCGCTCCTTGCTTCAAAGCCTTCTTTTAATAACTCAGCCCTGGCTCACTTTTCTTTTGCATATGAAATTGATTTTACTAAAGTGTATGTGTGTGTTTGAGTGTATGAGCGCGCATGCCTACATGTACATGCATCTGTACAAATAAAAATTTCACTGGGCAATCTGTGATCTATGTATACACGCACACACATGCACACACACACACACAGAGAACTTGTTGAAGTGGGAAAACCTAAGTTTGGAGTCAATCTGTTTTGTTTTTTTTTTTTATTATTTCAGCATATTATGAAGGTACAGATGTTTAGGTCACGTATGTTGCCCTTGCCCCCCGAATCAATCTGTTTTTGAGTTCCAGCTTTTTCTGTTAGTACTATCTCAGTTTCCTAAACCTGAAATGGGGATAATAATATTTTATGCTTTGCAAAAGTTGCTGGGAAAGTTACTTATATGTAAATCATTTAGGTCACAGAGCTGGCCATCATTATTATTTCTAGACAGTCAGTAAATGCTGGCTGTTACTGTCACCATCATGATCGTCATATATGTACACATTTATGTAATACATTTATTTTGAAGATGATAGTAAGGAAACTGATAAAAAGCAGAAGTTTTTGACTAAGGCTTTTTATTGCTAAAAGATTGATCTTCAGTACAATCACATGAAAAGTGGTAGTTATATTAACCTGAGAATCATAAAATGAGACACCATGACTACTATTTAACATTTATGTGATTGTTTTCAATTGTCAAACCAAATGATGTTAAAAGGGAATTAATTTTTTGATTAACACAATGTCTCTAATTTTAAAAAATGCTTCACCAATCACATATTTAAATGAAAACAGAAGTAATGATATCCTGATAATAGTACAAAATAAAAAATATACAAATAATGTTTAGAATTTGAAAATACTGTATTAGGAGATAAGCTGTCCAATTATTTTGCTTGTTCTTTAAATACATTTGGATCAACTTAAATATTAAGCTTCCTATAGTAGGTGGCTAGAAGTATCAATTCAATTACTGTTTAAAATATAGCGACTCCAATGAGAAGTTCTTATAATTATTTCTAATTATTTCTTGGTATTATTAGAAATTAGAACTATGCCAGAGTGTTGGGAAAGATGTCTTTTAGCATCAAACATCAGTTCCTGTTCAGAATACCCACTCAGTGACTATTTGAATTAATAGAACATCATAGTAGGAGCTCTGTATTAACCAGCTTGCAAGATAACTAAGACTTTTTATTTGCTTTGTAGTATACTAATTGATGCCTATAACATGTTGAATGCTCATAGCCAATAGCTACCTACCAGCACAACCTAGCACTGTATAAACAAATGGGACTGGAAATCTTATATGATGCATTATAGATACGGTTTATTTAAGAAAGATGCTATAGAACTCCAATTAACAGACTCATTATTAAAGTTAACTTCTTGTCTCTGCATAAAAAGATTGGCCAAGGAATGTACATAGATGTGTTTAAAGTTAAAACATTTAAGATGTATATATCTCATTAAAAAATTATCTTCTTTATTGAGTTTTTCAAATTAACCAATCAACTACTGGCTCCAATGCTATTGGATAAGAGAGCTTCTACTCTATTTCTTGTTCATATTCTTTACAGAGTTTTAGAGATGTTTTGTTTCTTTCCTGCCAAGCGAAAGAAAAGGGACTTGGCGGATGGGGTTTATATCTAGGGATGTGAGATGTAGAAAGGGCCAGGACCTGAAATTATCATGTGGGGGTTCATATTCTGAGATTGGTCTAGTTTTGAAGTTCCATTAAAAGGTTCAGTCCAGCCAGAAGAGGTTCCACATGGTCTGAATATCAACATTGGCTAGTAACTTGGTGGAGTGGTATGCAGCATGGAAGTCTAACTGGCAGAAGGTGAATGTCTCAAGAGTTGGGCAGAACCCAAGAAATAGGGTACACAGGCAGGTAACAGTAATCCAGGTAGGTGGTTAGCATCAGAGAATTCTGTCAGTCTCAGGGCTCCAGGTGCTAACCTGGGTTACAGTGCCAGAATTTTGTCCTTGGGAGGCAGGTAGGGAAAACCATGTGTCTCCAGTTCCATATGAGCCAGCGTACTTGACCAAATAAGTTACAGGAGTAGCACTTAAGGTGGAGCTCACCTGAGTTAGAGAAGATGGTACAAATTATCATAACAAAATTGGAGCACAAGTCCTAGGCTACAGAGTGGATTAATGCTGTGGCCCGTGGTAAACTTGAGCTTCTCATAGCCCCTCCTGTCTCCTGAGGGTGGCTGAACTGGTGTACAATTGGAAGTCAAGTGGTTTCGCTGGGGTGGCACAGAGCCAGGTGAGGACTCAAAGTGTTCAAATAAGAAAGAGAATAAAATTTCTCTGTGTCTTTCTTTGTGAAGAAAAACTCCAATAGCTTCAGGACTAAAAGTTTGCCCAAAGAAACTGCTATTTTTGAAGGGAAGAGACATCTACTCCTCGTGTTAGAATAACCGTATCTAAATAAAATACTGTTTTGTCTTTTGTTGTTATTTGTCTTGGAATCTACCGTTGTCTAGCACTAAAAAAAGCAGTGAATAATTGTTGGCTAATTTGACCTGTCTTGATGGCATTTGTAATTCAGGTACCTCCTTCATTAAAGCAAGTATAGCCATTATTTTTTTAAAATCTGTCAATACTTTCTACTTTTGTAAGTTTGGATTTCTTCTACTTTGTTTCACTATTTATTTTGTTGCTGCTGCTGCTGGTGGTGGTGTTGTTTTACAATGAGGTATACCTGAAGCTTGGCAAAGGTATTTGGTAGGACTTTATAAACATAAAGGTACTTTGCATGGGTTTATTTCATGTGTTCCCTCTTACGTCATTTGTGGCACTGAAAATGAGATTGCAATTCCCAGAGTGCTGGGACGGTTCATACGAAGGTTAGCCCACCTAAGTTTATAGTAGTTCTCTGTAATAGAATTGTAACTAATTTCCACTGTTGTTTTTGGAGAAAACTGTAGACTATAATTATATGTTAGCACTTTTTAAACAGCTCCCTGCATTGTCACATTATTTTAAATGGGCTCTGTTTTAAAATGACCTTTCATGTTTTGATTGCAAGAATATAGCTTACACAGGTCTGTAGTTAGCAAAATACAAGGATCCAGTAAATGATAGAGCATCAACATAACTCTGAAAGCATGTGTTAAACATCTCTAGCACTGCTCTAGGTTTAAAGGGGAAGATATGGGCAAGTAGGTATTCCCTGTCCTTTAACAATTGAACAGTACTCCTGTTGGATAGGCAAGATAGTATACAGAATAGCTAAGACTCTATGTGAAAAAAAATACATAGTAGTTAAACACATGTAAAAATGCTACACATAAAGTGTATTGTGTTGCATTTTTGTGGCCCAGTCATAATAAGTCTCAGAGCAGAGTTAAAGTATCATCTCCCAGAATTAGGGGCAGCAACCCCATTTTATATTTTGGCAAATGCTGCTCATCTCTTCCCCAAATGGCAGATACCTGCATATAGTCAGTCATCTGGACACACCCTTCCTTTGCTACATTTCATTGCCATATTAGTAATAGAATTTTAGTGTTGATTTAAAAGACAGTCTGCCTTAAAACAGATTGCATAGTTTGCACACTGTGAATTGTAATTAAAGTGTAAGGGGTACTTATTATGTCAACAACTGGCATGAGAACCCCCGAGCAGCAGGTGACCCTGACCATGTGACGTTTGTGACAGCTAGGATCCCCTTTTCACTGGCTTAGCAATCTGAAAGTCCAAATTGAAAGAAGCCCAGAGGCTGTATATTTCATTAGATCCCAGGGGAAGTACAGGATACCGCTTCCTTCTGTTTTCCTGGGAGGTCGCCAGAAAGTTTGTAGAGCTCTGTTTCTGTCAGAGGCTCAAAAGAGAAAAGAAAAAGCACACACAAAACAAAACAAAACACCATGCACACCACAAAACCGTCCACCAATCACCCCCAGGACCATAAATTTGACATTTCCCACAGTCTCTTGGAGACCGCAGTGTTGCTGTGTCAGCGATACGCTCCTTGCTTTGAATTGTTTGAAAGGAAGGCTCAGTGTTCTAGCATTTAAAAAATGTTTAATCTTCAATATGCAGTGATTCTTTTGCTATAAAACCATGAACAGTTATCAAGTACAGAGATCATATGATTTGCTTGAAATACTTTTGCATTACATTCTTCTGACTTTCTAAAATGGGGCAAAAATCCGAGTTTAGAAAGATAAAACCACATGTATAATAAAGAAAACAGACCAAGGAGACATGCCATATGTATTTCAAATCTTACTGTACTGGGTAAACCGTTTGAAGTGTAGTCACATTAAAAGTATGCTACTTTAGGAGACTCGAGACCTTTTGAGAGTGGATTTTTATTGTATTCCATAGTGAAAATAGACCTAAGTTTTTGCTTTTGGTGGAACATTTTGATCTTTAGTTACCTTGGAACCAACTGGCAATTGCTGGAGTGAGTAGAAAAGATATGTCTTTTTTCTTGGCACCTCACATGGGATCATAGGCTTCTTGCTGTCGTGTAATTTCTGTTATCACAGAAATAGAAACTTTGGTACTTTGTTGTATAATACAAATCTTTGGTAATACAGATCTTTCGGTAGTTGATTTTTAATTTGGGGCTTAAGCTTCCCACATTAACTGATGTGGCTGCTGCCAGTCTACCTGTAGAAAGTATTTCTAGCCCCATATATATACCTAGTGTATCATTTAGTCCCTAAGTGTTATTCAATTTAAATCAGAAAGTAAGTGTTCTGTGAACCCAGATTCTACTTTTATTTATTTATTTTTGGTCAAAAGGGAAATACAGAAAAAGGAGGGTTAACAATTGGAATTTGTGTGCTGCGTGTGACTATGTATGTGTATGCTTATCCTGGCCTGGGGAGAAAACTGCAAGGTTTGAGAGGAAGAGGCACCGTTTTAATAAATGTTGTAAATAAATTAAAACTATCCAACTTTAGAGCTGCAGTCAGGTGTTGTAATTTAAAAAACTACCAGTTGTTTTTATTACAGTCCACCTATTTTAGCAAATTTGCAAGCAATTACTTTCTTTTCATTAATATTTTTCAAGGTCACTTCCTTTATTCAGCCAGAGGGAAACCCAATATCCTTAGTTGAATTTTACCTCAATTACCCAGAGAGTTCAGGGAAGAATAGGTTGAGGGAATGTGACAGAAATTTGTCTGTCTGTGCTGCCTCAGGTTAGCTAACTAATGATCAATTTCTGTAGCAGCATAAACGTGTTAGTGCAGAGGCAGAAAATTGTCTCAGGTTATGAATTGTCTATTTTTCACTTTAGTGCCTAAGTGAAGCTTTTTCCCTCTCTCATGTTATCTGAATACTATTTCCTTAATCTTTATTCTTAGTTCATTATCCTTTATCATATGTACTTACCTGCCTTGAAAGTATGTATGGTATTCTTTTATTATCTGTACCAAATCCCATGACTTCATGGATATTCTAAATGTATCTGTAGTCTGTGAATCAACAGTATCCAATAAAATGTGGATATATAAAAAAATAAGCCATTTCCAGAACTTTTGACTAATTTTAGAACCAACATTATCAACTTCAGGTCAGGCTTAAAAAAAAAAAAAAAGAATTTAAGGGTAGCTGTGATTGTGTCTACATGAAGCCAAAGATGAAAGCAGTTCAGCTGAGTGAAATAGGGGGGGCAAACAGGCCAAATGTTGGAGTTGGTCACCAAGCTGACATTTTCAACACAGTTTCAAAATCCATCTTCTTAAATGCATGCTAGAATGAAAAGCAAAAGGAATTATTCATTTCTTTTTTTTAATAATCCAGATGTGACTTCTGATGGCCTTATTTTTGTTGCTGTTATCTCAGCATTGACTCACAACAGCCTTACAGATCCACTACTCCAAACATGGTTGCATCACTCCTCCACATGTTTGCTAACGGGTTCTTGCTCTCTGATGCATACACCAAGAAATTATGAAACCATAAATGCAGAAGCACAGCATCACATACTATTGGAATTTTCTGTAGTAAGGCTCTAAAATAATTCACATTAAACAGTACTTTACTGTAAACTTAACTTACTTTTTCTACTGCAAATGACAGGAAATGCTTTTAAAGACTCTGGTCCCTAAAAATTTTGCAAAGAATTGTCAAAATCATCTCTTGATTTTGGTAGTCCACTTCCCTTTTAGATTTTAATTTTTGTTGATTTATCTTTTAAATATTACATTATCTAATAGGATTAGTCTGAGCACTAGTTGAGACATTTGCCCATGTCTGATAAAGAGAAGAAAGTTGCTCTTTTATATGTAGCCATTTTAGGAATTTTAGCCTTAATGGAAAAATCTAGCTGTTTTCGTAACTGGACTTTGTTTCTGCTAGGAGATGGAAAAGTCCATAAGCCATCTCTAAGATAGCCCTTCCTTTAAAATCTTGCCCAGACTGATCCTTCCTTTCTCTGTACCTCCATTCAAGGCTCACTTGTTGAGCATTCAGTATGTGCAAGCACGTCCTTTAGGTAAGCAAGGGCTATGTGCCCCCAAGGGCTTACAAATTGTTAAGAAGGCAGATGGGGATTAATACACATGGAGGAATGAAACAGGAGCACAGCCTCATTCTCAGTAACTAGGGTATAGGAGCCAGGGGAAGGAGTGATTAGTTCTGCCAAGAAGAAGGGAAAGGATTCTGACTGTTTCTTCTTCTACACTGGATGGCTTCTAAATTCAGGACAGAGATCTGTATTGTATAAATGTGATGAACAGGGATCAGGAAAGAATGTAATTACCTTCTGTGCCTAAAGAGGGTATTGGTGTAAATAGGGTAAAAGCAAAGCCAGGGCTATATAATTTGACCAAAATCTTCAAATATTTGATAGAAAGCATTGGGGAAAGTGTTACAGTTTTAATTAATGTATTTTAATGACAATTAAGAGTTAATAAACCCAGTAGACACTTGTTCTAGTGATAAGTGAATATATTAACATATTGTTGCCATACAGTTGAGAAAAGTTGAATGGGCTTGTTTTTGTAATACCAGTGGGGTAATTAAACTTTGCAATGGTCCATCACTCATTCCATAGGCAGAGAGACTTTTGAGTTTGCAATAGCTCATCCCGTGCGTGTTGCGGTTTTGTGTTTGAATTTAGCTAAGTTCAAGCCTAGGGGAAAAAAAAATTAAGAGAATGCAAAGGTGAGTTTTTGAATTAGTGAATTTATTCACTGAAAGCAAAGGGCCCAGTTGAGCAATTTAGGTCTCAGACATCTTTCTTGGAAAGGCTACGGTCCAAACTTTCATAGTCATTGCCTCAGTGCTCTGCTTTGTTTCTAAGGACAGGACATCTATTTTCCATATAATTTTTCAGAAAATAGTATGTGTGCCCATTTGTTTTATTTGCTCAAGGAACTTTCAGGCAGACTTTTAAGTGTGGTGAGCATTAGGGACTGTGTTGCTGTTGTGTTCCATGCAGCGTGGTGGTTTGCAGTTGGTGGATGGTTCATCAAAAGGTGGATGTAAACATCCTGGAATGCAAGCTTTCTGTGACCTAGACTGGGTGAGGGCAGAGCTTTGTAAGCCTTTTGAGCACTATTTTATCTCCAGTGCTTACCAGCAGTGCTTGGCACACAGTATATGCTCAATAAACACTTATGGGTTTTATTTATGGAATGATATGCTGACTAAATGATTAGTTGGAGTATATTATCAAGGCATTTTAGTAGTTTCCATTCCTTGGTTGTTTAATGATTTGCGATATCTTAGTATATCCATGGCACAATTTTCAAAATTATTTCAGATTTATCAGTCACATTGGAAGCTCTGTTTACTCTTTTGCAATCATTCATTTCTTAGAACATATAATTCTTAGGGAAAAAATTATTTAGACTGAAAGAATTTAGGAATTTGGGGGAATCTAAAGCTCACTTCGTTTAGTGCCCTTAAAGATAAGGTAAGACAGGTTTACCAAACTAACAATTGATTCTAGATCCCAGGTTTCCTGATTCTGAACTTAATGTTCTTTTGAGGAGGATGTCAAGCCAAATACCTTCAAGCTTTTCCTCTCTATTTCACTCACATTTGTGAATACATATGGCCCATGACTTAAGATGGTTTGAGTTGCAATTTTTCCACTTTACGATGGTGTGAAAGCAATACAAATTCCATAGAAATTGTACTTTGAGTATCCACATAGTCATTTTGTTTTTCACTTTCAGTACAGTAGTCAACAAATTACATGAGATATTCAGCACTTTATTATAAAATAAGCTTTGTATTCGATGATTTTCCCACTGTAGGCTAATGTAAGTGTTCAGAGCACATTTAAGGTAGGCTAGGCTAAGCTATGATGTTTGGTAGGGTAGATGCATTAAATGCATTTTCAACTGAAGATATTATCAGCTTATAACAGGTTTATCAGGACATAGTCCCACTGTAAGTTGAGGAGCATCTGTACTGACTTCAGACTCAACAGGGGAATAACAATGTCCTCTAGTAGAGAGAACTCGGAGGTTAACTTTACCTGGAAATGTTACAGGCCTAGTGTAAGGTACAGCCAACAACAACAAAAAAGCAAGCTGGCAATCTGCCTTCCATGCAAAGGTTATTTTTCTTATTACAACAAAACTAATTAGTGGATTTTCTAATGTAAGAAAATGTTGCTGTTAGTAAAAGTTTCCTCAATGTGCCAGAAAGCAGATGGTGGCAGTGAATAGTGTTTTCTTTTGCCAGGTTTTGTATATGCTTTCTAAACCTGCAAGAGATTTTGCTTTTCCAGATTCAGAGTTCTGATCTTTTTATTTCAAAACAGAAATAGAAACTTATATTTAAATGCACTTGCATCACGTGGTCTGTTTGACATATCATGGTTACTTGAAAATGTTGAGTAACATTTGATGTTCTGCATGAATTTCTCCTCTAAGAATCTTGGGACATCTTTATGTTGTTCTCTACATTTTCTCCTTATGGCAATCAAGAATTTGTACGTTGGGAGTGCCACAGTGGGGAGTTTTGATTGAGTTATGAAAAGCAATGGATAAGATTTCCTTTCTATGGAAATCTTTTGTTTTGTTTTGCTCGCAATTACTGTGTAAATACCAGCTTTTCACAGTAAGATTCCTTATAGCATGACTCCTATTCATTATGACTTCAGTGTTTGTACACTGTTTTGAATAATTTATTTCTGCTATCAATTGGTGAGATGTTACTTGCTGCTAATTTAAAATTTTTTTTTTTTTTTTTTTTTTGAGACAGAGTCTCACTCTCTTGCCTGGAGCGAGTGCCGTGGCGTCAGCCTCGCTCACAGCAACCTCAAACTCCTGGACTCAAGCAATCCTACTGTCTCAGCCTCCCAAGTAGCTGGGAC
>CAUYSK010035186.1:0-18597 GCA_963575035.1 Avahi laniger | reverse complement strand
GTTCACATCACAATTGTGTAAGATCGATCAATTTCAGATCCCCTGTGCCAGACGAGGTACTAGGGGAGAAACGAGGAGTTTCCCCCAAATTAATCCCCCTCCTCCTTTCCTTTCTTTCTTCTTTCCTTTCCTCATTTATTTATTTTCTGGTATGGCAGGGGAGGCATTTCTTGGCTGGACTAGCAGTGCTTGGGTTGACTGCTTTAGTTAGAGAGGACTGGGCAAAATCTGTCAATCTGCATTCAGCTACTCGCAGGCAAAATTTTACAGGAGCAAAACGGGCCCGTATACTTTGATTTTGCAGTCCCTTTCCTCTCCACAATCTGCACCCACCTTAGCCCAAGTAAAATCACATGCCAATATTTTTCTCTCCCTAGTGTTTATAAACACCCTCTGGCCCCTAAAGGAGTGGTTCTTAACCTTTCAGTGCCTCAGACTCCTTGGCACATCTAATAAATATCGTGGAGTCTGTCTCAAGAAAAATGCACAAATCATCATCTACATTACATTTTGCACGCACTCTTAGGGGATTCTAAGTCTCTTTTGAAATCAAGCTCTTTCTGAGGCTCTAAGCTGTCAGTTTTACTCAAATCTCCTTTCTTCTATTCTATAATGCATTCTAATAATATTTAGAGCCCTGAGATGTTCATTGTGTACACGCGGGGGAAGGAGAGAAAGAGAGAGAGCGAATCCGTGGCTGTGTGTGGATATGCTTCCTGTCAAGGTGAGCATTTTTCAGGCAATACTTTCTTCCCAGACATCTTAGCAGTCTCTGCATAAGGAACTGGATCCCCCGACAGTTGAGCTCATCTCAGTCGTGAGACAGCCCAAGTTATGAGCTGCTGGGTTTGCATCGTGGACCCCACCTAGGGGGCTGCAGCCTGGCTTTGGAAAGCATCCAACTCACCGTAGTCCAGTGCCCGCTGGGTAGCCCTTGCCTTGATTCCAGGGTAAGCGATCTGAGGGAATGAGATGCCGAGATTCCACAGGAAGAAACATCCCCAGAGGACTGGGATCGTCTTTGCACACATCTGCAATTAACCAACATTTATGGTTCCTTCATTATTCTTGGCTTTCTCGTTGGTCAATTCCACCCAACATTTCTAGGCTTTCCCATTTTCATTGTTCACTTCTAAAACTCCATCCATCCATCCATCCATCTGCCCACCCACCCATCAATTCATCCATCCAGTCATCATTTACTGACACACCAGAATGTGTTCTAGGTGCTGAGGATGTCAAGGTGACCTACACATGGGCCCTGATCTCTGCTTCTCACAGACCAGTGGGTGAGTCACACACACACACACACACACACACACACACACACACGACAACACAATACAATAATGCAATGCAACACAATACAATATAACACAGTACAATACAATATAACACAATAGCCTTGCAGGAAACTCAGTGATTGAGATATGCCCTGAGAAGGATACTGGGGGATTGGAAATTCTTGACAGTTTTAGAACAAACTAGTGGATAGTTTACAAAAATGGCCTGTGTGTCTGTGAGCCAATCATCCATCTGCTTGACGACCCTTGGTGACTCCCCTTGCCCACAGGACAGGGTTTAAACTCCTAGCTCGACAATCAAGATCTTTCAGGACTGGCCCCAAACTTCTTAGCTCCTGTCCCTCCTCTCCTGTCCAAGTGGTGCTGTCCTGAGCTGGCCACACTGAGCTATTCGCTGCTCCTCAGTTTGCCAGTTCTCTCATGCGTGGGGGCTTTTTGTTCAGTGTAAACACACACGCATGTACACATTCTCTCCTCCAGGGCCAGTTCCGATGGCCCCTCTGCGAAAACTTCCCTCCCCATGTCATTCCGCACCGGTCTCCTCTGCACTCCCACCACTCCTTGTGCAGTGCACGTGCTTCCATTTGAACATCGACACACGATGCTGCCTGCTGCAGGAGGGTCTCATCTCCTCCCTCCACCGCTATACCCTGGTCCAAGCTGGCGCCACTTCACGTGGATGTCTGTGATGCCTCCTCACTGGTGTCCCAGCTCCACCCCTTTCCCCTTTCTGGCTATTCCCCACACCACAGCCAGGGTGGGCCTCTTAAAATGAAAGCCAGATCATGTCACCCCACCCCGTTAAAGCCTTCCAGTGGTTCCCCTTATTGCTCAGTGTAAAAGCCAAAGCCTTTCCACCAGCTACAGGCCCTCCCCACTCCACACTCCCACTTCCTCATCGACCTCCATCCTTAGCACACACGCCTGGCTCATGTGGCCCCAGCGCCACTGGTTAACTTTAGCTTTTTTGAATACTCTAAGCAGCCTGTGCCCCAGGGTCTTTGCACTTGCTGTTCCCTCTGCCTGTTACAGTCTTTCATAGATAACCACACATCTAGATCTTCATGTCTTCAGATACCTCAAGTGTCATCTCAGTGAAGCGTTTCCTTACCACTCCATGAAGAACAAGGATACCTTCCCTGTGACTCTGATATGGCCTATGCCTCCCCTATTGCTTAGTTTCCCCCCCCCAAACACTTACCATCCTCTAGTGTAGTATAAAGTTGATAATTTGTTTAAATTTTTTTTTTTTTTTAGAGACAGAGTCTTGCTCTTTCACCCAGGCTGGAGTGCAGTGGTGCGATCACAGCTCACTGCAGCCTTGAATTCCTGGGCTCAAGTGATCTTCCTGCCTCAGCCTCTCGAGTAGCTGGGACTACAAGTATGCACTACCACACCCAGCTAATTTTTAAACATTTTTTGTAGAGAAGGGGTCTTGCTTGATTTGTTTGTTGTGTGTCTCCTCTACTGGATTTGTTGGACTTCATGGGAAGGACTTCATCACTTCAGCACCCTGAACAGCGACCGGCACACAGTGGGCAACAGGTAAACGTTGAATGAATGAATGTCTCTTCCCTGAGGCTGTGAACTGGGCCATCGGAGCTTTATGGGTTCCCACAGCACTTGGGGAAGTCCTTGGTCTTGGTATGTACCACTCTGTATTGTGATTGTCTTTTTACTTGTCTGCCCCTTTGTCACAGGGATTGTGTCTTACTTTTATAACTTCAGATTCTAGCACAATGTCTGGCACATAGTAGACACACAAAAAAATTTTGATTAAATAAACATCCTCTCCAAGGAGAGAAACCACATCTTATTCACTGTCATGTTACCCGTGCTTGGCATATGTGAATGATCGATAGATGCTTGCTGATTTAGTGCACCCAGTGAATTAATGCCATTCTATTTTCTTGATAGATGAAGCACAGGACCCAACGGCAACAGTGATGTGGGTTTCTTTTAATGACAGCCAAGTGAGTAATACATTCACAGGCCTTGGTTCTGGTTTTGGAAGTTTACGATCTGGATGAGATTTCACTGCTGCTTTCACCCATGCTGGAGGCCCACAGGTGGCCGGTACCACTGGGTTAACACACAAACATGGAACAAATCAAGGAAGGCCAAGGAAGGTGACCTTGTGGAGTGGGCAAGGAAGAGGAAGTCATGAAAACCATGAGTTTAGACAGAGCGAGGTGGACAGGTAAGGATTCGAAGAGGACTAGGACTCAGGAGCAGCCGGGTGAAGGGAAAGAGGTCACTGGAAGAGGTGGGGGGTGCCCGGCCAGAGTAGGTGAGAGGTCTGATTGAGGGGGTTGTGTAGGCTTAAAGATGAGGCCATGGAGGTGAGAATGGGATGACATAGATAAGAGTTTTCCAGATAATTTTCTTGGAAAGAACAGAGCAATCTGATTAGGGATGGAAGTGTCCAGGCAAGGCTATTGCTAGACTATCTTGGACTTTTGTGTGAAATGGGAAAAAGTGCCCCTTTGGAGAGATGCCAGCCTGTTGGCACAAAGTGGGGCCAGTGGAAAGCACTTTAGGAACTCTCACCCCAGTGTATGCAGCTGGGCAGGGAGAGCAAGGACAGCCCCACTTACCCTCCCGGCTGGCATTTGTCTAGTGCCCGAACTGCCTGACTTTCACAGTGGACCTGTGTGCTCGGATTAGTGCATGTTCACGTGATACTGTGCTGGAGGCCGTGAGGTTCAGAATTAGGGTCTTGACCTGTCCGTGCATAGGTCCATCTTCAGGTCTGAGAAGCCTGGCTTGGTCAACCCATTACGCTCTCACCTGACCTCCCAGGAGCCCCCTCTGTGTGCCCCACTGTCCAGCCAAACTGAAGTCCTGGTCCCTAAACACATGCCATGTTTTCTGCTTAATGCGGTTGCCTGTGCTGTCCCCCTCCAGCCAGGCCTGCAGAAACCCTAGCACCCTTAAGGTCCACTTTAAACACAGTTTTTTATCAGAAGCCATGTCCGACTTTTGAGAAAAATCTCATTTTCTCCTGAATGCTTGATCAGAATATACATCTATTCATGTGTGCATATTTCTTTTCTTGCTTAGGCTCTGTCTCTCTCTTACCAGAACGTAAGTGCATGAAGGCAGAGACCGCATTTGGTTTGGAGGTCTCAGATCTGGCTCAGTGCCTGGCAGACAGTGGGCGATTGGAAGTGCTGGTGGATTGAATTAGTTAATTAATAAATGAAGGAATAGCCCTTACCTTACTCTGAATTGTATTGTAGTCCTTTGCAGAGGCGATTAACAAAGCATTTATACACTAACAGAGTGTAGGCACCCATTGGAACTGATGTTGAACACAGTCCCAGAGTGGGGTCTAGGAGGTTGGCTGCTGGATTGGGGGAGGATAGAGGATGTCTTGGAGGAGTGGCCAGATACTTGGGGCACTGGGGCTCGGAGGGAGGCACTCAGAGAAGTGGCTCTTTACCGTTAGATACTGAGACATTCCAATATTTTAACAATGACATGGCCATATGCATCCAGTGTGACGTTTCAGCCCTGCGGAGTTGGTTTGGGTTCCGCAGGATAAGCTACAGAAAGAAGCTGGCAGCAGGGCTGGGGAGAGGGTGAAAGAGGGGTGGCTTGGGCATGGTCAGGGTGCAGACAACACTAAGGGAAGCAGAGAAGAACGGCGGTGAGAGCCGAGGGGAAAGGCCTAGGCTGGGAGGGGGGGTCTCTAGCCAAGCACTGCGTGGCCGGAGGGAGGCAGGAAATGTGAGGAGTGGGAGAGGGCAGTGTGAAGCCCTCTGGGTCCTGCAGGCAGGGTGATAGTAGCAGCATCTTACATCAGAATGGATGCAGGTCCCTCCTGCAGGACCAGGTCCAGTGGGTCTCCTGCTGTGCTCGGCCTCCCTTGATCCTTTATTGTCCTGGGCGTGGTCAAGGGGTCCTGGAGAGGGGAATAGGCCCAGATGGGTGGGACTATGGGAGTGAGAGGGATACTCCTGGGGCTCAGGTTAGTGGCTATTTACCAAGCAACACAGACGCATTTCTATATTTTAACAAATGGCAAGGCCATACTAATATATAGTCATGTTAATATCACTGTAGGCAAAGAATTATAAATGGATGTGTCATGCCAAAGCACGCAGCAGAGGGATTTTTTTTTAAAACAGCAAAATGCTTTCATAGCAGTGGAAAGCAATGGGAAAGAATATTAGACGAAAATGTCTGTACCTATTAGACTGTATGAAAATTAAGACAGAAAGGACATTTCTGCCCGGCACATAGTAGGACCTTAATAAATGTTTTGCTAACTGACCAATTGACTGGATCACAAGATTCTGGTTAACTAAGAAATGTTCTAGGAAAAGTTGGAAAAAAATGAAAAAACTAAACCATCATATATAGAGTACTCTGTTTCCACAGTGAAAAGTCATAATAAACCAGAGATATTACTCACTAACGGGATAACAACTGAAATGATAAATTTGTACTTCTTTACCATTTACAAAATTCATAATTCTTTGAGGTTGATGTTATTATGACCTCCCATCCAAGTACTAACCAGGCCCGACCCTGCTTAGCTTCGAGATCAGGTGCATTCAGGGTGGTATGGCTGTAGACAGATGTTATTATGATCTTACCCTCAGTTTAGACACGTGGAGGCTCAGAGAATCTGGAAGACTTGCCCAAGATCCCACAGGAAGTCAGGCACCTGGGAATCAAACCTTATTCTTCTGGCTCCTAATCCTAGTGTTTATGAATTTCTTTTCATCGAATGAAAAGGTTTTTCATTTTCTTCTGGGGATTTTAAATAGGAGTTGCTTGATGCCATTTTCACTGTGAAAAAATTCAATAAGCATCTGGAAATTCTTAAGCATCAAAGTGCAAATCCTTTTGTATTTTCTTGGGCACAAGTGGAGTTTTAAATTCCCTTCCAGCAGTAAAACGTGTTTTCCCTTCTTGGATAAAGGAAGTTTCTGAAGTGGTATACTTTGATGATGATCCAGGAACCCAAATTGCAGATAGGAAAACATATTTTTGCTCTGGAAATTCTGTGAGTGGAGAAAATGACTGGGATATTAAGGCATGGATTAGACACAACTTTCAGTGCAATTGTTTGGTTAGGATGCTGATTTATGGGCAGGGGAGGAAAGGAACCTTGTCAAGCAAGGTGATGACTCCTAAAAGGTTAAGTAATTTGGCTGACAAGAGAGGGCAGGGCTAGCTGCCTGTTAAAGGAAAGGTTCCAAGGTGACTTAAAAACCCTGCCAGCAAGTTACCTACTTTGTTACTTCTGAGGAGTTGCTTCTTTCCAAGATTCAAAACCTCAGCAGCCCTTATGTTTCCATTCAACATACAGACAGAATAACACTCCTAAATTCAATGGTCCTCGCCGCAGCCATTCTGATGACTGGAAATAAGAGAACGCCAGTCCAATTTCGAACATTCCTGAAACTCGCAGCTTGGCTAACCACGACTCCTCCTTTGACAGCCTCTGGAAAAACTGCTTCAGGGAGTTATGAGTGAGAGAAACGCAGCCTTTGAAACAGAGGCACTTGAAAAATCTAAGTTCAACAGGTTTAAAGATGTCTAGAATATAAGAGTATTCCAACATATAGGCTAAGACAAAATGTGAGTAAGAAGTTTAAATCAGTAAATATGAAATACAGGCAGAATTGGGGAATGTTTCAAGGGATCCAGCCCATCCATCTAGTTTTATAGCAAGATTCCCAGTGACAAAGGACCTGGAAAACTCCTGCTGCATCTTTCCTCCCAAAACTCCAGGCTTCACACCAGCAAGCTCAACGATTCAGACAAGTGGGAGGGCAGTTTTGCTCTGACAGGATCTAGGCCGCTGATATGGTTTGAGATCTGCCTCCAAAGCCTCTAGATCATCACAGCTCCTTAGTCCTAACCACACCGACCAAGAGATGAGACAGAATTTTCTGCCATTGTGCTAGGTTCTTCTCTGAAACGGAGGCAAAAATAAGTCCAGCCCACTGAGCAATCATCTTACTTTGCTCCAGGATGCAAAACTAAATATGTGGTCCAAACCAACTCTTTTCTCTTTCTTAGAGCAGTTCAGTATTCACTAACCTCTTGCCTAAAAAGCATCCTGGTGGGCATGCGTGACATCAAACAAACAAACAAACAAATGAACGAACAAAACACGGAAACCCTAGGCAGACAATAATAACCACCCAGGATATGTGACCGCTGATTGTCCAGGGTTCTGGCAGAGCTAGGACATCTCCAGGGAGAGATCCTTGTCTGGAGATCATGCTCTGGAAGAGCCCCGAAGTTTGTTCCTGAGTCTTACCTCAAGCAGGAGATGTATCCACAGCTGAGGAACACCTTTGATTCCTTCTGCTTTTGAAGCCGATGTGTTCTCCACCTTGCGCCTTGAACTCAGCTGCCGAAAAGCCAAGGTAATTAAGTCTGAATCATCTCAGCGGTGGATTTTTTTTTTAAATGCCTCTTTCAAAATGTGGCACACAATTGCTTCACTGCAATTACCCAACGGCAGGAATGAACACTACAGTCTCTCCCTAGATGAACAGACAACGCCGCCTAGGCAATAATTACCTCCCTACAACACACACACACACATGCACACACACGGAAACACTCACCACACTCACGAAATTGTCATAGCTACTTTACCAAAATAATTAAGATCGGTGTATTGATAAAGGTATTGTTAAATCGAATTGGAAGAGAGAGAAATTTTTTTTCTGGGATAATAAATTCCTTCTGGTTCCTTCTGGTCGGGGTGCCTGCCATGGATGGCTTGCACTCCTTCTAGCATACCTTTGGACTTTCGATGGATCATCACATTCAGTCTGAAAGCATGAGGCTTGATAGGCCGACTAGTTACCGTCTTTATCGTTCAGGCATCTGTAAATGTGTGCTCCTTTTCAGAATGTTATTGATGACTTCCTGTCCCAGCATTCCTTTAAAGTAAGTTGGGTGGATTCCTAAACTATTACGTAACTTGATATCTTTAGATTCTAAACCCCATCTCTGCTCCCATCTCCTATAAATGAATTTCAGTCCATGCATTTTGGATGGCCAGAGAACTGGTTGTATGAAGTGTCTTATGTCTTATCTACAACTCTCTGCGTAAGACAGGGTGAGCGACTGTCCTGGTTTTCCCAGAATGCGGGATTTTCAGTACTAAAATCAGAACAGTCCTGGGCAAATCGGGAGGATTAGTCAGTCTAGAAGGAACAACAGGCACATTCACTTGGTGTTGTCCATACTTTTGACAGCTTTTCAGGTGAGTTATACCTCGAGTTATATTTGCCTATTTGAACTGAATTTCCTTAGGGGTAAAATGGGAATAAAGATAGTATCTTCCTTGATAGGTTCTGGCGAAGAAAAACATTGATAACATATGAGAATGTGCTATTAAAACTGCAAAGTGCTGTAAAATTTTACTCATTAGTATGTGGTCATATCAATGGTGATATGAACCTGCAGACACTCTCTTCATAGAATCATTTATTGTTAGTCGGTATAAATTAGTCCATTCAATCAACAAATATTTATTGAGCCCCTACTATGTGCGAAGTCCTTTTAGCAAAAAAGAGAATCTCTTGTCCACATGGAGTTTATGGTCTAGGAGATGGAGACAAGATAAACAAGCAAACAACACAATAAACAAAATGTATGGATTGTGACATGCATAAGGAAGGCAATAAGGGAATGTAGTTGGTGGGGTGATCTTGTAATTGGTGGGGTGATATAACTGGGGGAGGTGGGCTTACTTTGTTAGGAAGTCGAGGCAGGCTTCTCTGAGGAGGTGATATTTGAGCTAAGATGTGACCATTGGAAGTCAGGGAGGCAAAGCACTGAGGGGAAAAGGTGAAGGGAACAGCAATGGGACAGTGTGTCTGGAATGGAATGGGGGCAGAAAAAATGATATTGGATATCTAATACCATTCAGAGAAGTTCAGGGAAGAAGTTGCCTAGAAATGTGGATGTCCGATCATCACCCTAGAGGTGGAGTTAATGCCACAGAAGTAAATGAATTTCCCATGGTGCACTTGCCGGTCAAGGTATGAGAGGTATTAATAACTTCAGGTGCTATGCAGGTAAACACTTGAAATTGTACTGTGATTATTTTTAGTACATTAGAAAAAATACAGAACTGTGCATAGTAGGAGATGAACAACATCACACATCCTATGGAAAAAATTCACAAAATATTAATACCTTTAAATATTTCTACCTTTTTTTCAGTTTCTTCCCTGGATTGCACTCCGCTCGCCTCTCTTCCTATCTCTCTTCATGGTCCTAGGTCTCCTCTTTCCTGTCTCTCCTCTCCAGAGCAGCTTCTTCTCCACCCCTCAGTTCCTTTTCTCTGTCAGAAAGATTAGATCTTGTCCAGTCTCTTATATGCATCTCACATCCATTAACCAGGAACCGGTCTTGGAAGGAAGATGAAAACTGTTTAAAATAACAGTGTCTTTCCTAATGCAAATACTTTTTCTTCCTGTTACAAAAGACCTGCAAGTCTAACCATATCTTGGTGAAAACCCCAGAGTCACTGTTGTGTGTCCTGGGATTCTGCCACAGATTTGGGGAAAGTTCTCAGGAAGGATGATTTCAACGAATGATAGAGTAATACAAAACAGGGGGACTTGTCCTGAGGGCTCTCGCCTCCCCTGGAGCGGGACCTGCCCTACCTGTCCCAGCTCTGAGAGTTTGGGCAATTTGCTTCACTCTTCTGTCTCTCAGAGCCATCATCTCTGAAAGTGGAGCTCACATTTACTTTGAAGAGTTGTTGTGAGGCTGGGCACAGTGGCTCACACCTCTAATCCCAGCACTTTGGGAAGCCGAGGAGGGAGGATGGCTTGAGCACAGGAGTTCGAGACCAGCCTGGGCCATATAGCGAGACCCATCTCTACAAAAAATTAAAAAATGTAGCCAATTGTGGTGGTTCACACCTGTAGTTCCAGCTACTTGGGAGGCTAAGGGAGGAGGATTCCTTGAGCCCAGGAGTTTGAGGTTGCGATGAGCTACTATGACACCACTGCATTCTAGCCCAGGCAACAAAGCAGACCTTTTTTCAAAAAAAAAAAAAGAAGGTTGTGAGAGTTATTTTAGATGAGGTAGCACCTATTAAGTTTTTCAGACAGTGACAATAAATTAGATGCAAATTGCTTGCATTTCATCTATTTTATTTGAAATTAATAACTAAAACGATACTTCAAACAATTTTTATTTTTAAGAAATATACAATATTTACTTTTCATTGAATTTATTTATTACGGTTATCCTCTATTTGGAAATTAATGGAAGTTTCCCCTTTATATAACTTCTCTCTTTTAAACAAACTTATATATATTTTAAGAAGTGGGTTCATTGATGGCAAAAAAGCAAATAACAGTACAGCTCACATGGGACGTAGAATCGTTTTTGAAGAAGAGGCTCAAATAATCAGAGTTTAGGAAACAAAGATCTAAGAAGAGAGTGTAGCTATCTGTTTTCTTTCATTTGGAAGGAGCTTTAGAGATCAGCTAATTAGCCTTCTTTTCTATTTAAGGAATCATTTCAAGGCAAATTTGCCAAATTCACCATTAAAAACAACAACAACAAAAGCCAGCAGCGCTCTATCCAGTTTTGCTGTTTATTTTAGATTTCCATGTTTAACTGAAGGTTGGCTGGAAACTCCTGCCTATTTGGCCTGCTCACGATGGCAATCTAGGAAGCAAGATAAATTATTACATGGTTGAATGGCTAACAGTGTATTTGCAGAGCAAGGGACACTCTTAATTAAAACTCCAAAAGAAAAATCATAATTAACTAGGTAGAAATATTGTTCATTAAAGAAAGATGTTAAGAGACAGTGTTAGGGAAATGAGCATCTCAGTTCTTGGTTTCTAGAATGTCTGGGCTATTTCCATGTAGAAAAAAGGTATCTGAAGGTCAAACTTGTTTTGAGCTTGGAAGAAAAATTATGTTGTTCTTTGTAGGACACAAAAGTGGGAGGGGACAAGAATTATGTGTACGTGGTCAGGTAAGGCAGTTTTGGGGCAAAAGACATCACAAGCTCCCAGACCTCATGGCCCCCCAACATTTGTGTTGGTGAAATCTGGTTCAAGGGAAACCCTGAAGAGGGATATAAGAGGTAGAGAAAAATAAGAGCTAACATTTATTGAGCATTTGTTATGCTCTGGGCATCACCCACATATTAACTCACTAAATTCCCACCAAGATTGTGCGAGGAACTAATATTACCTCCATTTGATAGGTGGGATAACTTGCTTAATCTTAGGTTTCACAGCTAGTAAGTCATGGAGCCAGGATTCAGGACCCAGGTATTCTGCTCCCAGGAGTCCACCCTCGTAAGCACTATCCTAGGCTACCCTTTTAGGAAGGTTAATAAAGGGCACCCCACAGCCCAGAGGATGTGGAGTGTGGGGAGAGAGAAGGATGCTGTTGCTAGGCAACCCATGTGGTTTTCTGAGCTGCTAACTGAATCTGTGTGAGTAACACAGATTTATGTGTTTGCTTGAAATCACTAGTTTATTCCTAACCAGAGGAAGCCTGGAATTCTTGTGGCCCTGGAGAGAGGTGAGTGACCCTGTAGTTCACTCTGGGAGGGCTGAGAAGTCTGGCAGAATCATCCTATCACCCAGTAGTAGCTCCCCTCTCCTTCCTGCTCTGTCCCAGGCCACAGTTCCTTGATGTCTGTGTGATTACATTTCTGGGTGGACTCCAATGACTGACTCAGACCATGGCCTCTCCAGCCAGTCACACTCTGGAACAGTTTACAGCGGTGACTCCCTCTTGGCTTAAAAAAGCAAACAATCCCACTTACCTAGTCCCTTCTATCATTATTAGTTACCTAAAAGGGAGTCGCATTTTGTGAACGCAGTTCAAAACGGACTTAAATTCTTGCTAAATTTTAAATTTTAATTTTGCATATGCATGATTTTTATGAGACATGAGGGATACTATGGAATCAAACAGATAAAATAGTGTGATGTTACTCTGAAACATCTGGGAACCACTGGTATGAGCCCAATTCAAATAGATTTCTCCACTCAGCCCCACTGACATTTTGGGTTACATAATTCTGTGTTGTGGGGGCCTGTCTGGTGCATTGTAGAAGGTTTAGCAGCACCCTACCTCTGCCTATTATATGCCAGCAGCACCACGCCCTGCTACCCCAGTTACGACAAAGATGTTTCCAGACTATGTCAGACGTCCCATGGCAGGAAAAGGCACCATGGTTGAGAGATACTGAAATAAAGTATATTAAAGCATTCTGTCGAGTCCTTATAGTAGAAAATAGCATTTTCCTTGGGGAGCAGATGCTAATATTCCTAACATCATTTTTCTTCACTGCCCAATAAATACGTGAATACATTCTTGTGATAAAAGATATAAAAGATTCAAATAAGACTAAAGTTTACAGATCAAACTGTGAAAATTCTTAAACCACCCTGTGCCCCCTCTCTTCATCCCTGTCTCTTATATATCTCCTTGTAGTTCACTTTCCAAGAACCATATTTTTATTATTTCTCTCAATACATTCCAGACATCTGCATTTGGTCCATGGATAGGGTTTTAATCATTTCGACAACTTCTGGGGATTCTTTTTCTAACTTGCATGGTTCTATTTTCTCCTCAAACATTTTTTAAAGGCCCATTTCAATCTCTTACCAAGCACAGCTATCTCAAAGGCATTTATAAGTGTATAAAAAAGTAACCACAGCAAGGCCACATAGTATAGAGCAGCGGTTCTCAAAGTGCGGTTTCACTGCAGCATCAGCATCACCTGGTAACTATTAGAAATGCAAATTCTCAAGTCCCTGGCCAGGCCTGCTAAATTAGAAACTCTGCGGGTGGGACCCAGCAGTCTATGGTTTAAACAGGTCTTCATGGGTCCATCATACCAAAGTTAAATGGGGCAACTCCTTAATGAGGATTTCCCTGGGCTGTCTATCGCCTCTTCTGTTGATCCATCTTGCTGCTGGGTGTGTTATTCTAAACCTTGTTTGGTACAAGTATTTCAGTGTATGATTTCTGAATTTGCAGAAGCTGGTCTCTCAGGGTACAACTAATAGCTCTGCACTCAGAGGGCCCGTGTTTCTCTTCTAACCCAGTCCTGTATTGGACATTGTGTGCAAGGTGACAGTCCATTTTGCCTTGTCAATCCTCACGGTTGTAAAAAGTGGGTAAAAGACCAGAACAGGCCGAGAATGTAGTGGCTCATGCCTGTAATCCCAGCACTTTGGAAGGTCTTTGTGTAGAAGGATTATTTGAGGCCAGGAGTTTGAGACCAGCCTGAGCAACATGTGAGACCCCGACTGTACAAAAAAATAAAAAATTAGCTGGCTGTGGTGGCACATGCCTGTAGTCCCACTACTCAGGATACTCAGGCAGGAAGATTGTTTGAGCCCAGGAGTTCGAGGGTGCGGTGAGCTATGATCAGGCCAGTGCACTCCAGCCTGGGCAACAGAGTGAGATCCAGTCTCAAAAAAGAAAAAAATAGATCTGAACACACACCTTACCAGAGAAGAAAAATAGATGGCAAATAAACATATGATAAATGCTCAGCATTATTCATTGTTTGTCATTAGAGAATTACAAATTAAAACGAGATACCACTATGCATCTGTTAGAATGGCTAAAAAAACAAAAACAAGCAAAAACCAAACTTGGCAATAAAAACTGATGGTGAGAATGCATAGCAACGAGACCTCTCTTTCCTTGCTGTGGGGAATGAGAAATGGTATATCCACTCTGGAAAACAGTTTGGCAGTTTCTTACAAAACCAAACATAGTCTACCACATGACCCAGCAGTAGTACTCCTAATGATTTGAAAACTTACCTGATTTGAAAACTTAGGTCCACATAAAAACCTGCACACAAATGTTTAGAGCAGCTTTATTCTTAATTGCCCCAAACCAGAAGCAACCGAGATGGCTTTTAGTAGGTGAGTGAATGGATAAATAAACTGCGGTACATCCATACAGTGAATGTTATTCAGTGATAAAAAGAAATGGGCTTTGATGTTACAAGAAAACATAGATTAATCTTAGGTGTACATTGCTAAGCCAAAGAAGCATCATGAAGCCAGATAATGCTATACCCTGTACGATTCCAATTATATGACATTTTTGCAAAGGCAAAACTAAAGAGATGGTGAAGAGATCAAGGTAGGGACACACAGCGACAGAACCTCTGATTTATTGTGAGCGCTAGTGCAAAATGGATTGCCACTTTGGAAAACAGTTTGGCCATGATTATCAGGGTCCGGGGGGATGGAGGTGGAGGAGGCTGGCACATAGGGAATCTGTTTTTTAAGTTTTATGAGAAATTTCATTTTTACTGATTAAAAAGATGATTATACAGACATGAAAATATATTCAAATATTTGGACACATTCAATATATCTTTTGTGACTTCATATACTTTATATAGAAGTATTCAAAGCAGTATTATACTTGCTAACAGTTACCGGTATTTTGATTTTGAACTTTCATCAGAATCTCTGAGACACTTGCCAACTAAACATATTAAGATTCTAGAAAAATAAAAGATGACAATAGTCGTCTAACTAAGAGCAATTTGGGGGTGAGACAACTGAGAGCAGTTGTCTAGGAACGTATCACTAAACCATAGTGTACATTAAAGTTACAAAGTTTTTAAAATTTAAACAATTCTTAAAATTACCTTTCAAAAGACATACTGGTCATATTTTAAATACATATCTTAAATATATAAGACAAATATTTTTCTCCATAGCCACCTCCCTCACCAAATCCTAGTGAAATGGATAGCCAGCGTGCTTTGGACACTTTAGCCAACGTGCTTTGAACACTGGCTATATGTGAGAGGTTCGGTTTGCCACACTTTCTGAGTAAAGCAGTAAAGACAGAACCATGTGGACTGTGGTGTATATTATTTGCACATTTGTGGAGTTCATTATGCAGGCATGTAATCGTTGTCATATAATGTTTAGAGACCTTTTCCTGCCACAAATCAATCATGCTCATTACAGAACAGGTGGAAAATATAAAAAAGTATGGAAAAGAAAATAGAAACATCTGTAATCTTACCACGTTAGATACCTACTGGCAATATTCTGATGTATTTGTTTCCCATCTTTTTTTAAGCATACAAAAATATAAATGTATACATATAAAAATGTAGTTATATGGTTTACAGAATTTACTATCCTGCTTTCTTCACTGAATGAAATGATCTTGAGTTGCTTTCCCTTCTCTTTATATAGTCTTCACAAAAATTTATGATATTAATTGCTAAAAAACCTTTCATTAAATACACTATAACAATATAAAGAGTGGTATTTATAATTTTATAGCTTTAAAATTTTATTTTGTATATTTATTTTTATAAAATTTTAAAAGCTATATTAGAAATGTATGTCAAATATATATTTTGACAACTGATGCCTCTCAGCATGCAGTTCAACTGATACATGGTCTCTGTGTTTTCACAACCCCTTGAAGACTAGGAAGGGCCACCAAGTTAGATACTGCACAAGGATACTATGCCCCAGTATTTAAGGTCACATTCCTGAGGGTCCATTTGAAAGTGATAGATTCTGTGTTGTCACACACGAGTAACTGAAGGTCTGCTTGTAAAGTTCACTTGCTGAACTCCTGCAAGCTGTAAAACAGAGTTTATGGGTTTGTGGTCCAACCTATTCCTATTGCAGTGTATAGATGGGGGTTATTGCCTCAATCTAAAATGAGGGCTCTGCCTTGCTGAGCTGGGTCTCCTTAAAATTCAAAGTGACGGTTAGTCACTGCCTGCCATAGGCTCTGAAGACTGTCTGAGAGTAGATTTGACTTTATGTGAGAGCTCTGTCCTGATGAGGCAATTTCTTCACCTCTTTTCATTCCTAATCTTTTACAAATTTCTGTCTCACGATCAACGAAGATTTCATGAGAATACCCAATCAGTTTCCAAAAAAGCTCAGTATGATGGTAGGATGACTGTTCAATCACTACAAGGGTGACATTTGCTGCTTGTAAGAAACTTTCAGGGATTTTGGCCAGATCTTCTGTGTATTCCTTGCAGATATAACATAGGAAGTGCCACATGAAGACTGCAATGGCCTGGTACTCCTAGAACAGCATGACAAATGGCACCTGTCTCTCAGAGGCATCCAGCACCAGCAGCTCAGCCACTGTGGCCACCAGGGGCTGCCCATGTTCAGGGTGGGTTGGGGCTGGGACTGGAGCTGTAAGGACATTAACGAGTCATGTGACCTTTGTGGGGGCAGCCATTGTGCCCGGCTTTCAAGGGCCTGGGGACTGCTCTGAGAGGGCACCAGCCCATAGAGGAACTTTTAGGATAACAAAATTTTTAGGATGATATTCTGTTTGATACTATAATGGCGAATACAAGACATTAAGAATTTGCTGAGACTCATAGAACTTTACAGCTCAAAGACTAACCTTCAAAGTATGTAAATTAAAAAAAAATCATCTAGGAGATTGAGGGATCCAGGATGGAATATAGAATGTGGCAAAACAAAAACAAAAACAAAACTAAATGTATTACAGATGTTTGAAACAAGCTACCTGAAGGGGATGGGGGAATAAGGTGCTAACTTAAGGAACTTTGGAAATGAATGGAGTCTGCGAGACTAACGGCAACAGGAACTGTACACTAGCACTGTACTCTAGTTGATAATGTCGCTTTCAACAGGAATATTGGTTAAAAGTTCTAAAACCACTATACATGTATACAGAAATTAAATAATTAAGTAAATGGATTGGTGGGTGGCTGAAGCTGGGTTTCTCACAGTTGGATTGGGAGGTTACACATAAGCAAGGGAGGAGGCTAGTATGACTCACGGAGTAATAGATTACAGTTGGAGACATCAGAATAAACTCATGCTTAGCTTAATATAATAAATATGGTTACATACATTATAGAAATAGTACACACGCACACACACACACACACACACACACGTATGTATATATATCCTTGCTTTATCAGCTGAGAAAGCTTAGAAGCAAGGACACTCAGTAGCAGTGAGAACACCTAGCACCTAGATCTTGGTTTCTAATATCATTCTTCAATAAAAGGTATAAGGTAGGGCTCCTTGGAAAAATGCCTGATTTTAGAATTGGAGCAGGAAATATACAAAATGATCCTGCAGCATTTTGTGGCAGAAAATAAGAAAAGTGCTCAACAAACAAATAGAACAAATAGGTAAACAAAAATCCGCAATGTCAAATGAATACAGGAGCTAATGGAAAGATCTCGCAATGGCCAAAGCTGAGCAACAAAAAAATGAAGTAGTATTGGATTATAAGACAAAGTATTAAAAAGATCCTTAAGTCCATACTGATGTAAATAAATGATTGAATAGATAAAGAATAAACAAATCTCCTGTAAGGAGAAATCTAAATAATTTATTGTATATAGATACTCCATCCTTAATGAGGTGAATCATAACTCCCCCCTCTTTAAGTGTGGGCCGCACATAGTGACTTTCTTCCAAAGGGTACAATATGAAAAGGAGAAAAGAAGGGTAACTCTACAGTGGAGAAGCCAAGTGGGCAGGGCTAATAATAACAGCGATAAGTCATAATGACAGTATGTACTGTTGATATGATGTGATGAGAATGACGCTTTACTTCGGTGGTCTTCCTGCTGAGAACACATGACCTCAGACTAATCATGACATAAACATCAGACAAACTCCAATTGAGGGACATTCTACAAAACATCTGACCAGTGTTCCTCAAAAGAGTCAAAATATCATTTAAAAAAAAAGTCTAGGCCAGGCGCGGTGGCTCACGCCTGTAATCCTAGCTCTCTGGGAGGCCGAGGCGGGCGGATTGTTTGAGCTCAGGAGTTCGAAACCAGCCTGAGCAAGAGCGAGACCCCGTCTCTACTAAAATTAGAAATTAATTGGACAACTAAAAATATATAGAAAAAATTAGCCGGGCATGGTGGTGCATGCCTGTAGTCCCAGCTACTCGGGAGGCTGAGGCAGGAGAATCGCTTGAGCCCAGGAGTTTGAGGTTGCTGTGAGCTAGGCTGATGCCACGGCACTCTAGCCCGGGCAACAGAGTGAGACTCTGTCTCAAAAAAAAAAAAAGTCTAGTCTGGGCATAGTGGCTTATGCTTAGAATCTCAGCATTTTGGGAGGCTGAGGTGGAAGGATCACTTGAGACTAGACATTCAAGACCAGCCTGGGCAACATAATGAGACCCTGTCTCTACAAAAAATTAACAAAAAGTTAGCTGGACATGGTGGTGCACACTTGTAGTCCCAGCTACTCAGGAGGCTGAGGTGAGAGGATCGCTTGAGACTGGGAGT
>CAUYSK010035185.1:0-18194 GCA_963575035.1 Avahi laniger | reverse complement strand
TTTTTTTATTATTCCAAGGTATTGTGAGGGTACAAACATTCTAGTTACACTTTATGTCTTTGCCTCACCCAAATGCAGGTTAAAGGCATGCCCTTCCCTCCCTTTAGTGCTCCCCGTGTCCTTTAGTTGTAGATTTGCCCCCGAGACTTTGTCTCTTTTAAAAAGAGAAAAGAAGGAACGAACAAATGAACGAATGAAAGAAAGAAAAAGGAAGGAAGGAAAGAATGAAAAAGAAGAAAGAAAGAAAGAGAGGAGGGAAGGAGGGAGGAAAAGAAAGAACAAAAGAAAGAAAGAAAGACACAAGGAAAGAAACAAACAAAAAAGGAAAGAAACAGGTGAAATTAATTTTAATGATCGATTTTCTTTAACCCATTATATCCAAAATATTACTGCTTCCATGAGTAATTTACATAAAAAGTACTGCGATATTTTATGATGCTTTGTCATGCACAGTCTCCAGAATCCTGTGCATTTACACTTGTGGCACGACCCTATTCAGACTGGCCACATTTCCAGGGCTCAGTGGCCACATGTGGCCAGTGGCTGCCTCAGCCCTTTGGGACTTGGATTTCATTTGGGGAAGATGGGTGGGTGCAGGGGAGAGTAGAAGCTGCCCAGAGAGGCCCAGTCACCTTCAGGTGACACAGGCTTGGGGCCAGAACTGCACAGTGGGGACAGCTGAGTGCTGGGGGGTGAAGTGCAGAGGTGTGGCTGAAAGGGGACCAGCAGTGGTGTCCCCACTGGTATGGGCTATCACCATGCAGTGTCAACCCTCTCTGCGTTTGCTCCCTGCTCCCACAGTCAGCAGGAGAGGGTTCTTCACGACAAAGGAAAGGACGTGATGAGTCTTGCTGCAAAGGTGCCGCTGGATGAACACAGAGCCCTCCCTGGAGAGAGCCCTTATGTGAGCTGCATTAGCTTTAAAAAAAATAATAAAATAAAATAAAAGGAGGGCTAGAGGAGCTGTGATCTCAGTCCAAGGTAGATTGCTCTACCCAGACACAGCTGTGAGCCTCTCCCGGGAGAGGAGCCAGGTCTGAACTGATAAAACTTCCCTCCATCTGAAATGTCCACTGCTAGGGGACTCCTCCTCCAATGCCTGGTCAGAATGCAGACCTATGACATGGTGTGCTCATAGGAAGAAAAAAAAAGAATGCAGAACCCCCTGTGCACCTGTGCCTGGCACCTCCTTTACACCTGGGCTCCTGGGTCACTGGAGCAGCCTCTGAGCCCTTCCTGGGCTGTGAGCTCCTGAGGCCAAAGGCAGGGCCTGGCCCTTCTCTGCCTCCTCTCCCGGTGGCCCTGCCCAGGAAAGAGGGACCAAGGGCTCCAGCCTTTATCTGCCTTCCTAAGTGAGGTTGCCACCACCCCACCACATCCCTGCAGGGACTCCTGCAGGACTCCCTGAAAGAGAAGGGAGGAGAGGAGGGGAAGGGTGGAGAAACAGATGCTCTACCAGCAAAGAGGCAAAGAGGAACTGAGCTAGGTTCCCGCCACGGGTGGGCAGAAGTGAGCCCCTGGCAAGAGGAGGGGAATGAGAACAAGAAGCAAGCCTGCTGCGTAGGGGAAGCGGAACTACCACTGACACACAGACCTGACAGGCACTAGCCACAAGGGTACAGCTCCATGAACTTTTACCGCCTGGATCAAGAGGGAGATCATTTCCAGCAGCCCAGAAGTTTCCCTTGTGTCCCTTCCCAGTGTCTCCCCTGGGCAGGTTTGAAGAGGTGATGTATTGTCAGCAGAACCCCAGCAGAGGCCAGACTGGCACATCTCACAGTAACCCCACACAGATCGTGCAGATCTGGGTCAAGCTGCAGCAGGCCCAGGTCTCCCTCCTTTTCCAAGTGGTAAGAACAGCAAGAAGGGCAGCCTTCGTTCACTAGGAACGTCTACGTGCAGGGCAGGGGGCGGACTATTTGAATCATTTACATATGTGGGTGGTAGATCCCAAATAAGGAATGCAAGAAATATGGCATTAATTGTACTTTCTTTAAATCAAGTGGAATCCTTGCCAATTGACATCCGGCCAGGCTGCTCAGAAATCCAATCTTGGATGCGACAGGAGCCCAACCCTCCCCAGGAGCCTCCCAATCACCAGGTTTTCTGGATTACGGGAGCTATGGGGAAGCCCCTCGGGCCAGATCATCCATCTGTCCTGGTTACCATGGAGATGCCTATTTCCCCAGAGGATGCAACCCCTTCCTGGCGGGAGATTCTGCTGCTTCCATGCCACGTTTTGAGTCCCGGGGGAGTGTTTTCGAGGCTGAGGGTCCGGGGTGTCCCACTCAGCTGTGCCCTTGGCACATCCCAAGGAGATTGCCATGGAGGGGTGCCCACCTCCGTCGCATCCCCATTCTGAGGGGATCACTCCTGTCCCCTGCTGCTCTCAGAGGCTCTCTCGCTCCCTTCCCCTCTCAGAAACCAGCATAATCTATTTAGTGATTTCATAACCTTACATTTTTATCCTGCTGCACATGTTCTCTTTAAATCCCCTCAACAGCCTAAGAGAAGGGTATTATTGTTCCTGCTGTACAGAGGAGAAAATGAAGGCTGGGTAGGGCTGAGTCACCTAGGCAGGAAAAGGTAGACGTGACACTCAGATTCGAACATTCCAAAGCCTGTGCTTTGTACCCTGCCATCGGCTGCCCAGGTGATGGCACCTCAGAACCAGGAGCACAGTGACAAAGAAGCCAGTGTGACCAGCAGGCATACATGTCACTTTCAGACAAATTAATCCTGGCTCCATGATTGCTCCACAAGCTCCTGGGGCTGGGACAACCTTCCACACTGGAAGGCAAACTCCAATAGACACTTCCTGGAAATGTTCCCGAGCTTTAGACTTTAAACCTGGGAAGCCCAGAGAGGTGAACCAGGACACCTAGGAATCTGGTGGCAATTTGAGAACTGGGTGTCCCACTTCCCTAGCCACCCACGACAGACCTGCCCTCTCACCTACATCCCACACAGGGCAAAGTATGTGTGTGTGTTTATGGCAATAACTGTTTACAATACACTGAGGTCAGGTCTGGCACCGGGCACCAGGCATGCACAGTGGCTCCAGCTGGCCAGGGCTTTGCAGGAGGAGCTGAGCAATGTGGCTTACTTTACCTACAGTCCCCCTCCCTGTCCCGCACCAGGAGGCCACAGTTCCCTTTGGAGCCCAGAGGCAGACTTCTGAGATTTTTCTCAACCCTCTGCCCCAAGAATGTCTAAGAGGGTGGCAGAGGTTACAGCCTGGAGCCAGAGGTCGGCCCTTCTTAGTAACTGAGCACCTACGATGGATGTCCACGCGTTCATTCACCTACCTCGCCTACAGAGTAGAGGAGGCAGGCGTGCACCCTGCTCTTTGAGCTTACAGCCTAGCAGGGGAGACAAATAAGAGGCAGAGTCAGAGTCAAGGGCATGCAACCTGCGCAAGCCACACGGCACTTAGAAGGTGCTTGGTTTAATGCTCTGCTGTCACTGTCTTGAAATTCTTCGCCACTTTTGAACAAACAACCTCACAAATTATGTAGCCTGTCCAAAGAACAGGTAAGCAAAAGGCAGTGGATGATAAATGCCAAAATGGGAAATGGGGACCCAGAGAAAGGTCCCCACCAGTCTTCCCAGAAGAATGGATAATCCCAGCTGAGCCCTGAAGGATGAGTGGGAGATGCCAAATGAAGAGGAGGGATGAAGGTATTCCAAACAAAGGGAGGGGCAGGTACAAACGCCCTGAGATGAGAAAGTTTGGGGTGCTTCATAGACCTGCTGTGGCATAGACTGTTGGGAGAATAATATGCTACAAGGCTGAAAAGGGAACTAGGACCAACAACAGCCAAGATAATTCTGAAGAACAAAGTAGAGGGACTCATTCTACTGGACATCAAGATTTTTTATAAAGCTCTTAAAATAAGAGAGTGCGACTCAGGGATAAACAGACCAGTGGAACAGAACAGAGACTCCAGAAATAAACCCATACATATATAAAAACACCATTATGGTACAGGAGGCACGACAACTATGTACAGCAAAAATGTATTATTCAGTAAGTGGTGCGAGGACAACTGGCTATCCATATAGGGGAAAAAACCAGACCCCTGTCTTACACAACACACAAAAATAAATTACAGGCAGCTTAAACCTAAATGTGAAAAGCAAAGCTTTAAAACTTTTGAAGGAAAATACAGAATATCTTAGGCTGGGCACAGTTGCTCACACCTTTAATCCTAGCACTCTGGAAGGCTGAGGGGGGACAATCACTTGAGGTCAGGAGTTCAAGACCAGTCTGAGCAAGAGTGAGACCCCATCCCTATTAAAAAATAGAAAAAATTAGTGGGGTGTGGTGGCGCGTGCCTGTAGTCCCAGCTACCCGGGAGGCTGACGCAGGAGGATCGCTGGAGCCCAGGAGTTTGAGGTTGTTGTGAGCTAGGCTGATGCGATGGCACTCTAGCCCGGGCAACAGAGTGAGACTCTGCCTCAAAAAAGAAAAAAAGAAGGAAAGAAAATACAGAATATCTTGATAAATTCGAGCAGAAAAAGGATTTCTTTTTTTTTTGTTGAGCTCTCAAACTCTTGGGCTCAAGCGATCCTCCTGCCTCAGCCTCCCAAGTAGCTGGGACTACAGGCACGTGCCACCATGTCTGCCTAATTTTTTCTATTTTTTAATAGGGACGGGGTCTCACTCTTGCTCAGACTGGTCTCAAACTCCTGACCTCAAGTGATCGTCCCCCCTCAGCCTCCCAGAGTGCTAGGATTAAAGGTGTGAGCCACCTTGCCTGACCAGAATTTCTTTAATGACACAGAAAAGATTGTTTCCTAAAAGGAAAGATTAAGTTGTCCACCTTGAGATTTTAAAATTTCATCTAACAAAATACTGTGTGTGCACTGGGAAAGACAGCTCTGACTCATACAAACGACCTCCCCAAACCCTGTCCAGCAGAACCATGTCTGTGAGTGTAAACGTTCCCAGGTTGGCAGGATGGGTCTTCAGCTTCCCAAACTAGGATGACTGAGACTAGGATGACCATGACTTCTAGGCATGGTTCCCCTTTCCTGATGTCAAGAAAGCCAAATTATTAATTATTCATCAACGAGATTATTGAGTAAATATAATATCAAAACAAACTATCCGGTACACCTAGCTTTTCCTCCCTTAGGGTTTTTCCTTCTGGTGTGCTCTGCCCTGCCCCATGGTGGACTCCTTCCCACCCTCTAAATATCATCTAGGATGTTATCTCCTCAGAGGCCTTCCTTGACCACCTCATCTGAAGAAGGAGCCTGGCCCTGTCACTGCCACATCTCCCAGGATATATCATTCTCAACACCTATCACGATCTGTCATTATCTTATTATTCATGTATTGGCTCTCTCTCCCACTAGCCTTCAACTCCAGGAGGGCAGCGACCCTGACTGTTGGAGGCATAAACCAGCAGTCTACGGAGCACACATTTTCTGTTTGTTTGGCTTGCAGTGTTTTTCCAAAAATTCAATTTATTGACAATATTGAAAAATCAACAGATGCTATATAAACATATGGATCTCCAGGCTCTCTTGAAAAAGATCTAGCACAATGCGCTGGAAGTGAGTAACCAAGGCAACCTCTAGTTCTCACCAAGCCCCCACCTCACCCTATTCCAGCACATTTTGCTGTCTGCGCTCGTCGATCTCACCTACCTGGCCTTGGAGGCTTTTGAGTCTAAAGCCCTTAGTCTCTTGTCACAACTCTATTTACCTCTGCAACTGAGAGTGTTCCAGTAAGTACACTGAGATAGAGAAAAATTAACTGTTGTGAAGGAAATAATTCATCTAAACTCTGGGAAGGCTCTACTCCACACAGCTTGCGCGACACAAGGGACCCTCTGGTGCTGAATTCTCCTCAGGCCTCCAAAACCAGTTACTATCCCTTGAACTCATGCTAATGAGAAGGGGACGTTCCTTCCTTAGATGGATTAATGTACTCCAAATGAGAATTTTAGATTAGCTTAACCCATTTTCAGAGGAGATTAAATTATAATCTAAGTGATAGTTATGGTTTTGATGATATTATTGTATGTTGATTAATCAAAGTGCTGCTCTAAATCCTGTGACTGAGTGGGCAGACAGGTGGATAGGTAGGTGAGTATGACATAGCAGGGATTTGTCGTGTTTGGGAGGCTAAGCTTCTAAATCCAACCTACCCCATGAAAAACCCCTTTCCGAGCAGGTAGGGTTGCAACAGGGTCAAGAAGTGGGGGGAAATGTGCCAAAGGGCATAGTGCGCAGGCGCGTTCGGAACCGTTGCCAGTTTCCTCGGCCGCCCAGACACCTTCCCCCACACTGCGCAGGCGCCGAGACGGACCAAGCTTTCCCTCCCCCTCCCTCTCTCCCCGAGTCAAGAGGACGCACTCTCCCAGCCAGAGTTCTTGCGCAAGCGCAGTCCTGTGTCCCCGCCTCCGGACCAATTGGAAAAGGCGGTGCCTGGGCACTTGGGGCACGACGCTGTGGGTGGGGCCGGGACGTGAGGGCAGCGCGCTGGCGTCACAGGGGAGGCTATATAAGTGAATACAGGCGCCGCCCCTCCGCCCCAGTCACTGAGCCGCCGCCGAGGACTCAGCAGCCTCCCCCTTGAGCCCCCTCGCTTCCCGACGCTCCGTCCCCCCCGCCCGCCTTCTCCCGCCGCCGCCTTCCGCAGGCCGTTTCCACCGAGGAAAAGGAATCGTATCGTATGTCCGCTATCCAGAACCTCCACTCTTTCGGTAAGCCACGGGAAAGGTCGCGGGCCTGGGTAGGGCAGCGGGGCGCTCTGGGCCGGGAGACAGGGCCCAGAGCGCTGCCGAGCGCTCCGGGCCTTCGTATGTTCAGGCGGAGGAGAGGTGTCCGGGTTGGCGGAGCCGCGGGCCCGAGGCCTAGGCCCTGGGGTCGGACCCTGAGCGCGACCGGAAGGAGCGGGCGGGAGGTCAGCCTTAGGGCGGGCCCGGTGTCTCGGGTGGCGCATTTACTAATGGCTCCCGGGCCCTCTTGGGCCACACCCGCCCCCTCCCGCCACCCCTGCGTCACGTCCGATACGTCACTCGCCGTTGTCACGGAGTTGGTGGGAAAGGCGGTGCCAGCTCTAAGTGACAAACCCGCGCGCCAATGGGGATGGGAGGCTTGGCCCCGCCTTGGGAGCTCGGGTTCCGGCGGGTTGCATCAGCCGGGTGGGGCGCCGCCTGCCAGCCTGGGCTCCCCCGACACGTGATCAGCTTCCGAAGGAGGGAGGGCTGGAGGCCAAGGTTTCTCTGCCTGGGGAAGCCGGCCGCCCCGGACTGACCTGTTAGGGGAGAACCAACAAAGGGCGCTTCCGACCTGACCCAAGCCCTGACGATTTCAGCATTGGTTTCTGCACTCGCAAAAGATCCAGTGGGATGAGCAGGGGAAGGGTGCTAATGTCATCTGACCCGTGACAGCTCTTAACGAGCTTAACCTTTATTCCCAGACCCCTTTGCTGATGCAAGTAAGGGTGATGACCTGCTTCCTGCTGGCACTGAGGATTATATCCATATAAGAATTCAACAGAGAAACGGCAGGAAGACCCTTACTACTGTCCAAGGGATCGCTGATGATTACGATAAAAAGAAATTAGTGAAGGCGTTTAAGAAGGTAAGTCTTAGCTGAGATTGGAGGGAAGTTGCATTTAGTTTGTCCACAAGGGGGTGCTAACTACGTTATATTGCTTACCAAAAAGATGGTTAGGTGTGTTGGTGCTGTTGCTCGGCCTCATTTGTTTTTGCTTGCTTCCTGCTTGCAGAAGTTTGCCTGCAATGGTACTGTAATTGAGCATCCAGAATATGGAGAAGTAATTCAGCTACAGGGTGACCAGCGCAAGAACATATGCCAGTTCCTTGTAGAGGTGAGTTCAGTCACTTGTTAATTCCGGTTGTGCCTCTTTGCTGGAGGATATCAGATCCTGCCTAGTCTATTCGATTTCTGCCAGGGATATAGAAGTTTGATTTGTAAGGCTAAGCAAAACAACGGTTTGAGTTTTGAAGTGCATGTTTCTGTAAACAGAAGGGACTTGCCTGCCTTAAGTTTACTGTTTATGTAGATCTGCTTTACAGATGCAAATGTATGTAGCGCACAGACATGCTAAGATAAGCCAAATGCTGGGTGGTTCCTGTGTTTGTAAAAGTGAATTCCCTAAGAACTAGAATTCTGTTACATCGTTGGTTCTTGGTATAATTAAAGAGATTGCTGATACCTGATCTGCATCCTCACACACCCTAATTCAGAATCTTAGAAGGCACAGTATGTTTCAAAAGGTAATTCTTAGCTGAGTGTCCTCAGTTGAGCCAGTGTAGTAGCAGGAAGACCAGGATTGTTGCTGTCAGGAATGGGGACTTTGACTCTCTCCGTCTACTGTTTCAACTTTGCCCTTTTCTCTTTGCAGATTGGACTGGCTAAGGACGATCAGCTGAAGGTTCATGGGTTTTAAGTGCTTGTGGCTCACTGAAGCTTAAGTGAGGATTTCCTTGCAATGAATAGAATTTCCCCTCTGTCCCTTGTCACAAGTTTAAAAACCTCACAGCTTGTATAATGTAACCATTTGGGGTCTGCTTTTAACTTGGACTAGTGTAACTCCTTCATGCAATAAACTGAAAAGAGCCATGCTGTCTAGTCTTGAAGTCCCTCATTTACACAGAGGTCAAGCAGGAGGCACCTGGCAGTGTCAAGCCTGAAACAAAGCAATAACGTGGTGTTTCAGCCAAGCCCACAGCCCTAAGATCACAGACAGCTATGTCTGGCCAGAAGCTCCTCGCCTCTCCCTCTGCAGAGTTCCTTCCCTAAGAGAATGTCACCACCTCGACAACCTTCTGTGAATCTGAAAGGATGGGGTAAGGCAGCAACAACAGCTGTGCCACTAGAGAGAGCCTTTGGTAGTAACAGAAAGATCCCCTGGTATCTCCAGGTGGCCAGAGCTTAGGCTGCCTTCCCTCTGGTGGAGTGATAGGACATCTGGCTTTCCACCAAGGTCTTTTTGACCAGACATATCCTAGCTAAGGGATGTCCAAACATCAGAATGCGAGGCCAACCTTCTATCAGAGTTAAACTTTTGACAAGGGAACAAATCTCAAACAGATGTATCAGTTGTGTAGCTAGCTAGCTGTAGAGCTTGCAACTTAACTAGCAACAGCTGCCCAATGCCATGTGAAGTAACAAACTGGTTTTTGGTTTTTTTTCCTTTCAGTTTTAATGTTATGTGTAATGTATTTAAACCCTTATTTAAATAAAACTTGTTTTCAGAAACACCTGACTTGCAGATTCTACTTTTTATATATAGTCAATCCTGTGCATATATACCCCAGAAATGGGCAGTGGAGGATAAGTCTACATCCACGGCTTCTCAACAGGGGCCTGAACTTTTGGACCAAGAAAACCTTTATTACCTTGACTCTCCCAGGTCAACTGTTTGCGAGCATTTAGCCAGAGTCATGCTGTCTCATTAATTAGCATCAGGGAAGAAGTGCTTCATGGCTGAGATACTTGACCTGCATCCTGTGGGATGCAATGGTCACTGGGATTTCACTCTTGGTATCTGTGGAGGAGGAACTTGTCTTGAGATGACAGCAGGTTGGTAGATCATCTGAGCTCCCTCAGTGATGGTTTGGGGCAGTCATGGTATAGGGCTTAATCTAAGATCCACAAATTCCTAGGAATTGTATACAAAAGGGTAGTTTCCTAGGCATTGGGGTTGCAGTATTAAAAGTTTCAGTGATTATTTGAGGAACTGGAATTAGATGTTGCAAAGCCATCCCTGACAAAGGGCAAAGAATAGCAAATGTTTCAGAGATAGTGGTTACTGTGTTACAGTTGCCTGTATTATTCAGGAGAGTAACAGTAACTACGGTATGTAGCCTGGGAGCAGTAGACTGTACCGTATAGCTTAGGTGTGTAGTAGGTTATACCATCTAGGTTTGTCTGGGTATACTCAATATTGCACAACAAAATCGCCTAGTGACCACATTTTTCAGAATATACCGCCATTGTGAAGTAACACAAAATTACTAAATTGACTACCAGTCAGGCAGGTGAGTTGGGATGGGGATGGAGGCCAGCTGGGGGAACAACCTGGAAGCAGGTGAGCAGTGTGGTGTGTAGGGCTGGTGGAAAGCTGAGCCAGCGGCAACTGCCCTGGAGCGGGGAGTTTGCTGTCAGAACACCACAGACCGCATAATTTATAAAGAAAAGAGATTGGGCTCGTGGTTCTGGAGGCTCAGAAGTCCAAAGGCTGGTACCGGCATCTCACGAGGGCCTTTTACATGGTGGGAGGGTACAGAGCAAGAAAGCAAATGGGAGCCAAACTTAACCTTTTATCAGGAGCCCATTCGTGGGTGTGAGCCACCTCACCCCGCCTGGGTGATACTTTTAAATCATTAAGATTTGACTAAAGCAAAAGGGTTTTTCTTAGAGAAACTTCTAGAGCAAGCCTGGGGGCCAAGCCCCAGGAAGGCCACAGTCAGAGATGGGATGAAACAGCAAGAGGAAAAGCACTATGTGGCCAGGTCCTGTGCTGGGCTATTAACTTCTCATGCCTTTTTTTTTTTTTTTGAGACAGAGTCTCACTCTGTTGCCCAGGCTAGAGTACCGTGGCATCAGCCTAGCTCACAGCAACCTGAGACTCCTAGGCTCAGGCGATCCTCCTGCCTCAGCCTCCCAAGTAGCTGGGACTACAGGCATGCACCACCATGCCCGGCTAATTTTTTTATATATATATATATTTTTAGCTGTCCAGTTAATTTCTAATTTTTTTTAGTAGAGACAGGTTCTCACTCTTGCTCAGGCTGGTCTCGAACTCCTGAGCTCAAACAATCCGCCCACCTCGGCCTACCAGAGTGCTAGGATTACAGGCGTGAGCCACGTGCTGGCCTTCTCATGCTTTTTTAAGGCTTTCCATTCTCTAGGATGGGATTATTCCAAGTTAAACTATCAACATCTGCATTATATCAGCTGTCTGTGGAGCCAACCAAAACAAATACCTAAGGATGTTTGTGAACACTCTAATCCAAATGATGTGACTTGAGTATATCTCAGGACTGAATTAAGAAAGTGTAACTATGGCCAGGCACAGTGGCTCACGCCTGTAATCCTAGAAGGCCAAGGTGGGAGGATTGCTTGAGGCCAGGAGTTCGAGACCAGCCTGAGTAAGAGCGAGACCCCATCTCTACAAAAATGAGCCAGGTATGGTGACACATGCCTATAGCCCCAGCTACTCGGGAGCCTGAGGCAGGAGGATCACTTGATCCTAGGAGTTTGAGGTTGCTGTGAGCTATGGTGACACCACTGCACTGCACTGTAGCTCATGTTACAGAACGAGACTATCCAAAAAACAATCGTCTCCATTTGATGGTTGAGAAAAACAGATGTGGAAATGTCCATGGTTAGTAAGAGGCAGAGCCTCATCTAGAACCCAGGACTCCCTGTGTACTGCTCTTTCCACCGGATGACCTGCACATTCAAAATTGGAAGAACTCATTTTACAGAGATTGTTGGGTGCTTGGTTATGTAGCGCACTGTGCTGGGAACCAAGGGGCACACACAGGCGAGCCAGACACCCTGTGCTCGGGATACTGATGGCCTTTTAGGGGTGTCAGACCAGCACACAGCCTTGGCACAGGACAGGGGCCCATGCTGCCACTGCCTTGGCCAAAGAGCCACAGGATCTCCAAGGATAGGGAAATCCTCCCACGGCCATCCTCAGCTGGGCCAGCAAGGCCCCTTAAAGGAGGTGCCACCTGAAACGGCATTCCGGGCAGGGAAAAGGAGTCAGAGCCAGAGGTGAAAAGACATCTAGTCTTTTCTAGGTGTCTTATACCCACCTAGTGGATATAAGGAACCTAAAGCAGGTCTATTTGGCTGGAACAAAGGCCCCGTTACAGAGCAGAAATAATACGGTAGTACTGTCTCGCTACCATATGCCGGGCCTATGCTAAGCTCTTAAGTGTACATCAACTCATTTGTTTAGCAGTAGGGATTCACTAGTCCCTTGGAAGAACAGATACGGCAGGTGATGTAACTTCGCCAGCAAGTAGGAGGAGAGACGGGAGTAGAGGACAGTGAGGGCTGGAAACTTGGTGTGAGGTGGGAGAGGACTGAGCCACAAGCTAAGACGTTTAGATGCTACGACGCAAAAGAATCACAGGGAAGGATTGATTACGGTGAAGGACGTCTCCCAGCTCTGCCCCTTAGTCCCCACTCCCACCCCTGGACGCCCAGCCCTCCTGCCCCCACCCCCACCCCATGCAACAGCAACACACAGGAACAAACTGCTTCTTAAAGTGGTGTTATGAAAACTGGTGGGCTACAACTGCACAAGAAACTACGAGAACAACTTGAAAATCTATTCAAATTGCTGTAAACTCTACGAATAGTCCAAAGAAAACACGCAGTGTATTCAGAGAACTGAGCATGCCACCAAGTAGCTTGAGAAACCTTCATCCCGTTCCTTGTTTACCGGCCTCGCTGGTGCCGCCTTGTGGCACTAGTATAGAAACACAGGTTACTATTCACAAGGCTTTGCAATTAAAAGCTCCTTGACTAATTTTTTAATTTTTAGGACATATACATAATTTCAAAGTTAGCACATAATGTGAAGCTTTAGTAATTTCTTTTCTTTTATGCTCTTAATTCCTCCAAGTTCAAATATTTGTAAAATGCACTGTTCTTGGGGATCTTGTTTAAAAAAATTCAGATTTTAGGCCCCATTCTCGACAGTTTGACTCTATTGGGTATTAGCTGAACAATGCCCAGGTCCTACATACTTTTCGAGGGTTTACGAAAATGTTTCAGAACTTGAACTTTCATCTTCAAAATTTGACCAAAAACTGCAAAATCCAGAATCAATGAATAAATGTTTAACACTACAAACTGTAGCATTGGCAATAACTGCAATATAATTCTTATGTAGCTATATGCAAACGTAGTAAAAGTTTTAGAGAAAATTTTTTTTAACAAAACTCAGACATGTAGACTTTATAAACATCCTTTGAAAAAAGTTACAGAAAACCAATGCTTATTTGGCCTATGGGTTCTATTTTTTTGGAGACAAGGTCTCACTCTGTTGTCCAGGCTAGAGTGCAGTGCGGTGATGTCATCATAGCTCACTGCAACCTCAAACTGGTTGGTGGGCTCAAGCGATCCTCCTGCCTCAGCCTCCCAAATAGCTGGGAATACAGGCACACACCAAACACCCAGCTAATGCTCAGGCCAGTCTCAAACTCCTGACCTCAAGCGATCCTCCCACCTCGGCCTCCCAGAGTGCTAGGATTACAGGTGTGAGCCATCGCATCTGGCCCCGTGGGTTCGTTTTATTCACTTGGCATCAGGTGTGACGGGGCTTCTGCGGTTAGAATGCTTGGACTAAAAAGATCTAGGAAATGGCTCCCCTTATAGCCACAGTTTCTGATTCAGAAGCTCTGATGTGCAGTCCAGGAATCTGCATTTTTAACCAGCATCAGCCAATTCCTGGGGGGCCAGAACCCACACTTGGGGAAACACTGCTTTGGCCAATGGGGAGCTATTGAGGACACTTGGACAGGAGGGAAGCAGCATCCAAGCTCAACTTCAGAAAAGGAATCAGGAGAATTCTATTTAAGGTAGTTTGAATAGGGAGTGGCCGGGGTCAGAACTCGGTTACCAGCATCTGAGAAACCAGCCCCTGAGAACCTGTGTGTAATGTACACGTATGCAAATTGGGAGACTTTCCATAGCTGTCATCAGATTCTTAAAAGAGGCCACAACCCAAAACAGTCCATCACTGGTCCATGTTCCCTATCCAGTGGTTTATCAAACCCTCAGGATTAACCAAGGTTTTCCAGGTACATCATTACAAGTAGTAACAGTGCCTATTTCAATATCCATTGTTAAAATTAATGAGTATTTAAAATGTTTTAAAATCTCTCCTTTGAAACAGAGTGCGTGCTGGACAGGAGGCACACATGCAGCAGCTGGGACCCCACACTCGGGCACTGACTCCCTCCTCCATGGCCACTGTCACCAGCCATCACCCACGGCAGCAGCCCGGATGATTGCACAATTCAAATTGTCTTTAATCATAATCCTTTATGGTTAATTTATGCCGATAATGGACAATTGGTTAAAAACAGGAAGCACAAGGAGCTTTTCAACAGAGGTTGAAAAATAAGGTAACGTGGAGCATAAACATAAGAATCACTCTGTATGTGTCAAGTTATTGATTCTCACTCCATTTCTGTGAAATAGGAGGAAACAATCACAAGAGAAAGTCCGGTGCAGAGAGATTGTGACTTACGTAGGTTCCATGGTCCATCTCGGATAGAGAACTAGAGACTTTTGCTGTTCAGCATCACCTGGGAGCTTGACAGATAGGCGTGCAAATTTCAAGCCCCAGCCCAGATCTACTGAATCAATGTTCATTTTAACAACCTTCATTTAACAAACTTTGAGACGCACCGGTTTAGACCATAAAATTAGCGGATCTCATATTGTAATCTGCGAGCTGTTTATTAAATAAAAAGAGATCGTGATATCGTTTAGCTTTTATAAATGTATGTTCCATTGCAGTTTTAGATCTGCGTTGAAAGCCGGGCGTGGTGGCTCACGCCTGTAATCCTAGCACTCTGGGAGGCCGAGGCGGTCGGATTGTTTGAGCTCAGGAGTTTGAGACCAGCCTGAGTAAGAGTGAGACCCCGTCTCTACCAAAAATAGAAAGAAATTAGTTGGACAGCTAAAAATATATAGAAAAAATTAGCCGGGCATGGTGGCGCTTGCCTATAGTCCCAGCTACTCGGGAGGCTGAGGCAGAAGGATCGCTTGAGCCCAGGAGTCTGAGGTTGCTGTGAGCTAGGCTGACGCCACGGCACTCACTCTAGCCAGGGCAACAAAGTGAGACTCCGTCTCAAAAAAAAAAAAAAAAAAAGATGTAAACTCTGGGCTCAGCCTGGAGGATAGCAGAGGCAGAATCAAAAACGGATTATCCCGGAGAGTTGTGGTGAGGTGGAGGCAACAGCAAGCAGAGGTCTGAGGAGCTGTCTCATACAACACCGCAAGGAAGAGGCTTTCGAATTAGGTATTGAGACGTGATCATGTCTGCGGATGGTGGAGGGGGGATCGGGGGTGGGAATGGACATTTCCACACAGCCAGGAGTTTGTACACAGTGTGATGAAAAGCCAGTCACTCTGGAGAGTGGTGTCAGCCACCCCCCCACTCGCCCCCCAACATTTGCAGGGCTGGGAGCAAATGTCCAGATGGAGGCCTATATATCATGTGTCTAAATATTTAAAAGCAATAAGTCAGGCTAACAAGCTTTTAATCAAATATGTTCTGTTTTCTCCCTTGGAAAATATACCTTCATAACAATCTGGAAGATAAGGTTTGAATTTAGAATTCCCACTCTCGTTGGGGTTTCCTGCTGGAATGAGACAGTGTGAGAAAGGATGGGCCAGATCTCCCATTCCTTCCTCCCTCCAACTTTGCTCCATCCCATGCAGCTAGTGGCCTCGCACACACAAATGTGGATGCTTAAATTGCATCACAAACTCTGTCCACAACCCCTGCAAACAGCGGCCCCTCGGCTGTCCCAGGGGTGTGACACTCATGGGAAAAGGCCTGAGCAGGCCCTGAAAGTAGGCAGGGAATTCTCAGGCCCTGAGCACCCAGGGTGTAGTCTAGGGGGACGGCAAAGACTCTGCGAGAGCACACCCTTGTTTGTCCTGCATGCTCTTTGCTCCGTGGGTGGGGCACCCCTGGAGGAAGGCCAGAACAGGGCCCTCTCGCCCGGATCTAAGAATGATACTGAGTGGTGAGCACTTCCCAGCGGCTGCAATGTCGTATTCAGCATGAGCAACAACAGTGGAGGCTGATTCCCATCACAACGAGAGACAACAAAAATAGTGGCCCTGAATCCTTACCTTTGGTCATTAGGAAGAAACATCAGAAACCCTGGGATCTGATTTGGAAATGCCTGGGAAGTGGCCTGGCGCGCTTCCCACTCACCCACACAGGTGTCCGGCATGTCTGTGGAACATGGCCTTTTGGCCCAGAAATAACGAGAAGCTTGCAACGAACAGGGCCTAAAGAGTTCTAAAGAGAAACCAGATACTCCAGAGGTGAGTCATTTTTTTTTTTTTCTGGCAATACCCCACGGCCTAAGTGAAGTGACTAACCTTTTTGAAGTAGACGTCATTTCTTTGTCCTTCCATTAGAATGGCCAAGATGTGTATAAGATAATCAATGACCCAGACTTTTCAGGGCTATGATATTATAAAACAGGGCATACTAAAGGAGCTTAAAGATCTAAACGTTCCAGATTTTAGTTATTTATCAGGAAAAACTACACACACACGTATATTTTCATTCTTTCCTGCTTAGAGACAAATTAAAATATAAAGTCTTCCATTTGTCTTGGGCTACATGAGACCATATTTTCACCCTCAACATAAAAAGAGCCTTGAAATCTCTTTCCATTCACAGCATTTTTAGAAGTTCTTCCTCTCTCCCAAATCCCTGGTAGGTAACTCCAGGACTCTCTCGTTCTCCCATGAGTAGCGCTGTGCTCCTAACCACCGCGGCTTTGCTGGGAGAGGCTATGCTGTGCCAGTGGGCTCCAGTCCCTTTTGCTTCTTCCAGCAGGCTCTGGGACCTAGTTGGCTGGGATTAACTCTGTTTCTCCGCACACTAGCTGTGGCCTTGGGCGAGTTATTTAACTTCTCTGTGCCTTGGTTTTCTCATTGGGGATTATCCCTGTAGCAGCTTGTCTCTGAAGACTCTGGCCATCAATTCCTTCCCTCCCTGTCCGTGCCTGCCACTCCCTATTGAGAAGCACAGTCCCCTCCTCCAACCCCTTGAACCTGGGCTGGGCTGAGGCTGCTTTGATGCCAGCCTGATCAAGCCCTTAGATGACTCCGGCCTCACCACCATCTAACTGCAACTGCACGAGAGGTCCTGCTCAGTCGATCCCAGTCAAACCACAGAACCACATGAAATGATAATAAATGGTTATTTTAAGCCACTAAGTTTTGTGATACTGTGTAGCAAAAGACAACCACACTAAGCACTGATGGCAACGATAATAATAACGTCTCCCTCACAAGGCTGATATGAGGATTAAATGAGTTAATATTCATTAGATACTTAGAGCAATGCCTGGCAATACTGATTGCTATATTGAATATATTGAATAAAAAAAGGGAATGACTTAGGATTCTGAGAGTATTAGAGTCTCAAGCTAATAAACATTCATTTTGAGGAAAGGACAGTATTTGTCACTGTCACAGTTCCGGGTCTTCCACAATGTGGAGTCAGTGTGGAGTCAGGGGGGGAGATGAAAACAGTGACTTGGAGACCAAAGGCTGAGAGTTGGTCCTGTCTGCCTGAGCCTGGGCAAGCCCCTTAACTGCCCTGTGCCTCCGTGTCCACAGCTTCCACGTGAAGCCAATGATCGCTGCCACTACGGGACTGCTGTGAAAGACAAATTGGAAAATAGCTGTGAAGAGCTTTGAAGATCATAGATTTGTTAGCCTTACTGAGATGCCTCCTTTCTGACCCCTCCATTTGTGTCAGTCTATCAGACACTGAGGCCTGTACTCCTTTAAACTAAACTCAGGCTCTGTAGTCCTTGCCTACAGCCAGTCTCTCATCAATACCCTCCACCCCCTTGCCTCTTCATCCTTTGTTCCACTCCGTGTGGTAGAACTCTGGTCCTCAAACCTCAGGTTCCTCTTACAGCACCTTTCTCTGTCTTTCTTCTCCTCTCAAAACTCAGCTTCTTGAAGCAAAATCCTCACTCACTGTCTCTATCTCACTCCTCAATTTGCTTCCACTTGCACCAACACACTGAAACTACCTTTGCTAAGGTCACCAGGTGAGTCACCAGAGCAGACTCATACCACCTCTCTTGAGCTGACTGGATGCATCTCTTCCCAACCCCAAGTTCAGTGACATCATGTTGGTAGCCTAAAATCATCCCTGGTGGGAAGTATTTACACCACAGAAATTAGGAAACACTGTAAATCAGGGCTTTCCTCCTCTCCTAAGAGCTGGTTGTGGAACATTTACCAGCATGCTACTGCCAGTGACCTTCTAGTTGCCCAATGCAAAAGGCACTGTCCAGACTTTACTTATTTGGTTTCATCTTCACTTGACACAATTGATCATTCTCTCCTTTCTGAGAGATTCTCCTTCTCTGGCTTCCTACCTGCCACTCTCCCAATTTTTCTCC
>CAUYSK010035184.1:0-27037 GCA_963575035.1 Avahi laniger | reverse complement strand
ACCCTAGTCCTAACCCTAACCCTAACAATTACTCTAGCCCTAAACCTAACCCTAACCCGAATCCTAAACCTAAGCCTCATCCTCACCCTCATGGTAACCCTAAACCTTACCCTAACCCGAAGCCTCACCCTAGCCCTAACCGTAGCCCTAAACCTAACCTAACCATAGCCCTAACCCTAACCCTAACCCTAAGCCTAGCCCTAACCATAACACTAACCCTAACCCTATACTTAACCCTAACCCTCACTCTAACCCCAATCCTAACCCTTACGCTAACCCTCACCCTCACCCTAGCACTAATCCTATCCCTAAACCTAATCCTAACCCTAGCCCTAACCCTAACCTAACATTAATCCTCACTCTAACCCTAAACCTAAACCTCACGCTCACCCTCACTCTCACCCTAACCCAAACCCTAACCCTAACCCTAGCACTAAACCTAACCCTAACGCTAACGCTAAGCCTACCCCTAACACTAACCCTAAACCTAACCCTAACACTAACCCTAAACCTAAATAAACCCCCCAACACACCCTAAATCTACCCTAACCCCAATCAAAACCCTAATGCCCCCTAACCCATCCTAACCCTAACTCTAACCCTAACTCTAACCCTAACCCTAACCCTAACCCTAACCCTAACCCTAACCCTACCCCTAACACTAACCCTAACCCTAACCCTAACCCTAACACTAACCCTAAACCCTAACCCTAACCATAACCCTACCCTAAGACTAACACTAACCCTAACCCTCACCCGCACCCTAACCCCCATAACCCTAACACTCACCTTCACCCTGACCTTCACCCTCATCCTCACCTTTACCCTCACCCTCACCCTGACCCTGACCCTGACACTGACCCTGTCGCTGAACCTAACCCTCACCCTAACCCTCACCCTGACTGTGACCCTGATGCTGCCCCAGACCCTAACCCTAACCCTAACCCCTAACCCTGACTCTGACCATGAACATGACCCTAACCCTAAACCTAACCCTAACCCATAATACTAACACTCATGCTAACACTAACCCTAACCCTAACCCATAATCGCTAACCCTAACCCTAAACCCTAACCCCTAACCCCTAACCATAACCCTAACCCTAAACCCTAACCCTAATCCTAACCCTAAACCATAACCCTAACCCTAACCCTAACCCTAAACCCTAACACTAACCATAAACATAACACTAACCCTCACCCTAACCACTAGCCCCTTAACCCTGTCCCTGACCCTGACTCTGACCCCGACCCTGACCCAACACTAAACGCAGCCCCGACCCTAACCCTAACACTAACCCTAACCGTAAACATAACCCCCCCTAACACACCCTAAACCTACCCTAACCCCAATACTAACACTAACGCCCCCTAACTCACCCTAACCCTAACTCTAACCCTAACCCTAACCCTAACCCTAACACCCCCAACCATAACAATAACCCTAACGCTAACCCTACCCCTACTCCTACCCCTACCCCTACCCCTAATCTTTAATTCTAACCCTAACACCCCCAACCATAACCATAACCCTAATGCTAACCCTACCCCTACCCCTACACCTACCACTACCCCTAACCCTAACCCTAACCCTAACCCTAACCCTAACCCAGACCTAAACCTAACCCTATCCCTAAACCTTACCATAACCCTAGCCCTAGCCCTAACACTGATCCTAACCCTAGACCTAGACCTAGCCCTAGCCCTAGCCCTAGCCCTAGCCCTAATCCTAACCCTAACCCTAACCCTAATGCTAGACCTAACCCCAATGCTAGACCTAACCCTAATCCTAACCCTAACCCTAACCCTAACCCTAACCCTAACGGTAACCCTAACCCTACCCCTAATCCTAACCCTAACCTTGACACTAACCCTAGCCCCATAACCCTTACACCCTAAGCCTAATCATAAAATTAACCCTAACCCTAAACCCCTAACCCTAATGCCTAAACCATAACCCCAACTCTAGCGCCAACCCGAATCCCAAGCACAACCCCCACACAAACCCCAACGCCTAACACTAACCCTAACCCTAATCATAACCCTAAACCTAATGCCAGACCTAACCCTAACCTTAAACCTAACCCTAACCCTAACCCTAACCCTAACCCTAACTGTAACCCTAACCCTACCCTAACCCTAACCCTAACCGTACCGTAACCCTAGCCCTAAGCCTAACACTAACCATAACCCAAACCCCTAACACTAACTCTAACCTGTCCCGACCCACGGAACCAGTTATTCGTGGGTACCTGGGAGGAGGGAGTGGGAAATGGGAAAGGCAAGACACAAGAAATGGAGACAAGACAGGAGTCTGATCAAGTCTCGTTTAATGACAGTAGGGCAGAGGCTTAAATAGGGCAGAAGGAGGAAGTAGTTAGGCGGTACTTTCCAAGGCGGGAGTTACCATGGAGATTTACACGTGCGGGCGGCCCAGGGATTACGTCACACTGGGTAAATGGAAACTTACAAGCTCTTTTCGCGGGCCTTTGTAAATGTGCGGGCTTGGTCGGCCATTTTAGGTAATCAGGCAGATCCACATGGCTCGTGGCCATCTTGAACAAGCGGCTGCCGGGCCTCATGGCTCCCGACAGCCGGGCATGGTGGCGCATGCCTGTAGTCCCAGGTACTTGGGAGGCTGAGACAGGAGGATCGCTTGAGTCCAGGAGTTTGAGGTTGCTGTGAGCTAGGCTGATGCCACAGCACTCTACCCCGGGAAACAGAGTAAGACTCTGTCCAAAAAGAAAAAAGAAAAAAAAAGAAATTTATAAGCTGTTGTAAAATTTATATGGAAATGCAAATGATCTACTATAGCCAAAACAATTTTGAAAAAGAAAATAATTGGAGAACTTACACTACACGACCAAGAATAGAGTGCAGAAATACACCCACACTTTCGTGGCCACACTTATGTGACAAGGTTCCAAAGAACTCAATAGGGGAAAGAAAATATTTTCAATAAAAGGCTCCAGAACAATTAGATATCTACACAGAAAAGGTGAACCTCAGTGCCTATCCCACACCATACACAAAAATCAATTCAAAATGGCACATAAACCTGACATAAATCTAGTAGGAAACATAGGAGAATATCTTCATGATCTTTGAGTTTTGTATTACACAGTATACAAAAAGCATTAACAGTAAAAGTAAATTGGAGTTCATGAAAACTGAAACTTTAGCTTATCAAAAGACACCATTAAGAATGTAAAAAAGCAAGCTATAGATTGAAGAAAATATTCACGTATATACACATATGTGTGTATATATATATAATCACATATATGTATATATGATATGTATGATATATATACAGTACAGATGTAATCTTAAAGAGCTTCTACTCGAATATAAAAAGAACCAAATAACCTACAAATCAATAATTAAAGTACAAGCAACCCAGTTCAAAAATGGGCAAAAGCTCAAACAGACACTTTACAACATAATATATACAAATTGCCATTACATACAGGAAAAGATGCTCTTTCTTCATTGGGCAAATGCAAACTAAAACCACAATGAGAGATAATTTCAGATCCTCTGGAATGGATAGTATTAAAAAGAAGGACAACACTGAATGTTGATAAAGATATGAAACAGCTTAACTCATATATTATTTTGGAAAACTAAATTTTTTTATTTATTTAAACATATATCTACTCTATGCTCCAACAATCTTACTTCTAGGCATTTATCCAAGAAAATGACAACATATGTTTCCAAAAAGGCTCATACAACAGATAACCGAATTGCAGCATATTCGCTCAGAGAGTGGAATACTGCTCAGTGGTGTTAAAGAACTACTTTTACACACAAAGCCCAGCGAATCTCACAGATACAACATTAAGAAAATAAGCTAGACAAAATAATTTATACTGCATGGAATATGAACTGTCCTGATTTCTATCATTATAGTTGAGTTTAGAAAAGGGTCATAAGGGAATTTTTGGGATGATAAATGTTCTGTATCTTAATTGGGGTATGGATTGATTACACAGGTGTACGAATTTGCAAAAATGCCTCCATTTGTATTCTAAGATATCTGCTTTGCACTGTATAAATTAACCTCAATTTTTTAAAAATGTCAAACGTTAAGTAAAATTATTAAGTTCAAGGAATTAAAAGACAAGAAGGTGAATTTTGGAAGACTACTTTCAACTTCTTTTAATTTAGATTCCCAAAAAAGCACATTTTGAGGCAATAATTTAATTACAGTCATTTACATTGTGAGTTCAGGGAACACTGGAAGGAGGTAGGAAGTAAAACAGGTTAAGGAAGTCAGCCAATAGTTAGTGTGTTTTGAAACAGATTCCACATTGGACAACTAGAGCCCAATCTCCTGGGGAAACCTAGAAAACAGTGAAAAGCATAAGCTTCAGTGTTGTTTTCCTGGGGGTAGAGGAAACTGGAGCATTTACATGCCTTGCTCCCATTGTTTGGTTGAGGCTGTTCGCATAGACTGTTAATTTCTGAACAGTTCCCGCCTTCCGTGTGAGTGAGAAAAGTAGTCTATGGTTCCATAAAAATGTCTGCAAGCATAGAAACGCAGACACCAGCAGCTGGAAGTCATTCGTACCAAACTAAATGATGTCCGAGGGGTATGTGGTGGCATTGACATCATCTGATAAAAACCTTTAAAAAACATTCAGATGGAGGAGTTTGGCCTCAGGCTGTGACATGTGGGTGATACTAGATTGCCTCACTACTGAGAAAAACTATAAAAGATGAAGAAAAAAGGAACAAAAAAAGGAAGAAAAAGAAAAAAGGAAGAAAAAAACAGGTGTTTAATGACATTGGAGAACAACCAAGGTCACTAGAATTTAAGGGGCAAAGATTCTTGAGAAGAGAGAAGCACATTGAGGTACGCCCTACATTTGAAGTCATTTTATCCCTTTGGGACAATTGCCAATCATAGTGTGGGATATGGAAGACATACAGAAAGCGGTAATTTAGAGCAGTGCTATCCAATGGAAACATAAAAGCCACATAATCTTAAATGGTCTTAAGTAAAAAAAAAAAAAAAAAGACACAACTAATTTTAATAATATATTTTATTTAATCCAATAGGTTTGAAATATGATTTTGACATATATTTGATATAAAAGTATTAACGAGATATTTTACATTTTTTTTGTGCTGCAACTTCAAGTTTGGTGTGTATTTTACACTTAAAGTCAATTCCAATTAGCCATATTTAAAGTGCTCAGTGGCCACACATGGCTGGTGACTACCATACTAAATAGCACAGGTCTAGAGCTCTCAGTAGTATCACTGAGCTGTGATGATGACTATGAGGACATCCGAGACTTGAAGTGTCAGGATCCTGGAGTAAAAGGAACTGTAGACAAGTCAGCCAAATATTCAGATATCCTGTGTGCAACTTTCCCTCTAGATATTTGCTAAATCCTGTAATATGCAAGTTCAGAGAGAGAAAGAGAGACTCTGAAAAAACAGGCAAAATATAGGTGCTTAATAGGATTAAAACTTTCAGCAGTCTCAAGGGGCTGAGAAAACAAAAATTGGAGTCCAGAGCCTCCCAGATTAGAGGGCCTGGGTCAAGAACACAAGGTGTAATTGAAATCACCTAAAGAGTTATGACAGAGAGTAAGAAATAGCAGTCATATAACAGATTGATTGGATTAAATTGAGGTCCTCATATTCTATTTTTGATGTGAAAAATTAAATTCTCTATAAAAGAGGATAACATTATCTATAATATTTCATTAAAAATATCTGACACTTAACCAAAAATTACCAGGCATTGCAGGAAACATGACCAAATGGCCAAAGCCAAGGAAAGAAAGCAAAAAGTTAAAACATATTCATGTGATTCATATATTTGAGTTTTTAGACATGGACTTGGAAGTAACTGGAATGAAAATATTAAAGAAAAGAAATAAAACATGAATAATTTTACCAATAAAATTGTTATCAATAATAATCAATGAAAACTATGTAATGTAAATCTAATAATCGAAAAAATATAATAACTCAAATTAAGAACTATATAGATGGGTTTTATAACAGACTACATGCAACAGAGGGAGTGTTTAGTAAATTGGATGAAAGGTTAAGAGAATGCACCCAAATTGAAGCACAAGGAGAAAAAGAAGATGAAAAATACAGTAAAGAGTGTGAGAGACATATATAGTTTAGTGAAAAGGTCTAAAATAAGTAATTTGAAAAAAACTTAAAAAACAAAACCATGTACATTAAAATAAACTACCAAAAACAAAAGCAAAGAGAATATCCTAAAAGTAGTCTCAGAGGAAAAATAACATTTTACCTTGAAAGGAACAGCAATGAAACTGATGGATTAATTCTCAATAGAAAAAAAAGAAAATAGAATAACATCTTTAAAGTTGTTACGGGTTAAATTGTGTAACACCCCTTCCCGCATATTCATATGATGAAGTTTTAACCCCCATTCCCAGTACCTTAGAATGTGATCTTATTTGAAGATAGGATTTTTACAGAGGCAGTCAATTTAAAATGAAATTATTAGAGTGGTCCCAATCCAATATGACTGGAGTCTTTATTAAAGGGGGAAATTTTGAGACAGGCACATGTACAGAGAGAATGCTATGTGAAGATGAAGGCAGAGATCAGAGTGATGCTTCTACAAGCCAAAATGTACTAAAGATTGCCAGAAAACCACCAGAAGCTAGGCAAGGGGTGAGCAACAGATTCTCTCTCTCTACCTTGAGAAGGAACTCACCCTGCCAACGCTGTGATCTTGGACTTCTATCCTCCAGAATTGTGAGGCAATAAATTTCTATTGTTTTAGCCACCCAGTTGTGGTACTTTGTTATAGCAACACCAGGAAACCAATACTAAAGTGCTAAAGGAAAATAATTGTTATTCCAGATTTCTATGCCCAGCAAAGTGTCATTCAAAAGTAAAGGTACAATAACAAATTATACCAATTAAACAAACCTATGAAAATTTGTCACCAGCAGGCTTGCACTAAAGAACAAGAAAGAGGGGGAGGAATAGGAGGAGGAAGAGGAAGGGGAGAGAGGAAGAGAAAAACTAGAGTTCTTCAGGGAAAAAGATAACAAGCCAATGTGGTAATGCAAGACAGAATAAAGAACACTGGCAAAGGGCATATAAGTAGATAAATATAAATAAACAAATACTGACTGAAAACATTAATAATAATAATGTCCAGTAAAACTTTAAGTATACATAATATTAAAGTTTCTGGCAATAGCAAAAAGAAGCAGGAAAGGTGAGCAAGGAATGTCAAATGAAGTTAAAGTGTTTTAAGTTCAATGTTTTGTTTGAAAATGAGGTATACTTTAACAGGGTAGTGACCAAATTATTTACTAAAAAAAATTAGATGAAAGAAATGAAACACTAAAAAATTTTGGATGGTTGAAAAAAGATAAGAAAGGAGCAAAAAAAATCCCACAAAGAACGAATGAAACAAATAAAAAAAGTTTACTAATGTCACATTTCAGCACAAACTAGTAATTACACTGAATGTAATTGGACTAAACTAAAGAAGGATTTTTAAACTAAATAAAAATAGATCTTCCCATTCTGTGGTGTCATACATATGATATAAACACTTAGCACATCTTTACTGATTTAAATAGTTATTTTTTAAAGTTCAGAGAGAGAAGTTCAGTTCCCCTTAAAAATAAGGGGAAAAGAGTATATTTACTTTAGTTATTCCATTTCTGATGTTCTTCATTTTTGTGTGTAGATCTAAGTTTCTGACCTTCATCATATTCCTTCTGCCTAAAGAACGTTGTTTAGCATATAGTTGTCCCTCCATAGCTGTAGGTTATGCCTCCATGGATTCAACCAACTATGGGTTGAAAAATTAAAAAATAAAAAATGGATTTACATCTTTTACTGAACACATACAGACTTTTTTCCTTGTCATTATTCCCTATGTTATACAGTATCACAACTATTTACATAGCATTTACACTGTATTAGGTACTATATGTAATCTAGAGAAGATTTAAAGTATATGGGTGGATGTGCATAAGTTATATGCAAATACTCTACCATTTTATATAAAGAACTTGAATATCTGTTTATTTTAGTATTTGAAGGGGATCCTAGAACAAATCCCCCATGGATACTGAGGGAAGACTATATATTGTAGGATAAGTCTGCTGGTATTGTAATAAATTCCCTCTGTTTTCTGTTTATCTGAGAAAGTTATTTATTTCTCCTTTTAAGGTTATTTGCACTGGATATAGAATTTTGGATTAACAAGTGGTTTTCTTTTTTTTCAACATGTTAAAACTGTCTCTCCATTGTCTTTTGGCTTGCATGGTTTCTGTTAAGAAGTCTGTCATAATTCTTATTCTTGTTCTTTTCCCTATGGTTGCTTTTAAGATTTTCTTTTGGTCTTTGTTGTTCTGCAATTTAAATATGATATTCCCAGTAGTTTTTTTGTTTACTTGTTGAGTTTTTGTTTTTTTAATGTTATTATTGTTTATCCTGCTTGGTATTCTTTGAATTTGTTTTACAGTTTGTGTGGTTTGATATCTGTCATTAATTTTGGAAAAACTTTAGCTATTATCTCTTCAAATATTTCCTCTGTCACATTGTCTGCTTCTGTTCTTCTGAGATTCCAGTTGATCATGTGTTACACTGTTTGATATTGTCCCAAAGTTCTTGGATGCTCTGTGCAGTGTGAGATTTTTTCATTCTCTTTTTATCTTTGCATTTCAGTTTAGATAATTTCTATTGACCTATCTTCAAGTTCACTTATTTTTGCTCTGACCCTGTCAAGTCCATGATGAGGTTATTAAAGGCTTTCTTCACTTCTGTTACTGTCAGGTTTTTTTTTAGAATTGACATTAGATTGCATTTTTATAATTTCCATTTCTCTGCTGAAATTACCTATCTATTTTGCATGTTGTTTATCTTTACCATTATAATCTTTAATTTATTAATCACAGTTACTTTAAATTCCCTGTCTGATAATTCCAACATTTATTTTAGATCAGAGTCTGGTTCTGATGATTACTTTGTGTTTTCAGGCTATGTTTTTTTCTTACCTTTTGGAATGTCTTATAATTTTTTTACTGAAAGTTAGACTTCTTATATAGGGCAGTAAATAGGCCTTTAGTGTGAAGATTTACGTTAACCAAGAGCTGTACTGTGTTTGATATTTATTGTTTTTATGCTTACTAGTAGCTTTAAATTCCTATAGTGACCCTGTTTTGTCTCTACTATTGGCTAGGGGATTTCTTTTTGTGAACCTTATCAAGAGAGAATCTGTCTTTTGCAGTGTTCTCTGCTATAATCCACTGTAATTATTAATAGAGGCTTGTTATCCTAGTAGGCTTTGGGAGATGGGGCATTTCTAATCTTATGATTAAGTCTTATCTTTGGAGTCCATAGTGGCTCTATGTCTCATGAGTGTGCTATCCACAAGTGTCCATGTCCTTCTTTTTGGGATAGAGATTTTTACCCCTGCCTAATATTCTCTTCCTGGCTTCAGCATTTACCCTTGAGTGCTCTTAGTTAATTCTTCAAGTGCCTCACCCTTGAAAATTATGGCTTTTTTGCCTTTAGCTAAGAGAAGGAGGCTGGGACTGGACAGCTTCTGGTTGGAATGGAATTTCACAAGTGCCCTCTCACCATATCCTCCTCCCTATAGATTAAACCTTTTGTTCTATAATGGCAAAGGGCCTAGGGAGATTTCACAGTGACAGATGTTTCTGTCTGCCAGCCAGCATCACAGAGAGAGCTTCCTATGAATTCTCCTTGATCCTTCTTATGAGAATGTTGAGGTGCAGAAAACAATGCCCTGAAGTATGGTCCTTTGGCATCCTGGGCACTTTTAATTAAAAGAAATTAGAAGGCCTTAGAAGCTACCTCAAAACCAAAAACTTTCTAATCTTCTCATGTTTCCTTCCCCTCCTCCCACCCATGAAGTGTAGGAGAGGACTCTCTTTGGAGTTTCCTTATCGGATTAAGGAAACTTCTTTCCCAAAAAAGTGCCGTTGTCTTAAGACCCCCCCCCTCCCTAGGAATCTCATAAAATAACCAGGAAAGATTAACCACTGAAGAAGAGAAGAGACTTGTCATCACACCCAGACAGACTTTTCATCTGTTCTTCTGAAGACAGCTCCAAGAGATTACCTGGGAGATTTTATCTGCATGATAAAACAATCTGTTTACCACAAAGTTCCACCCTTTACCTTCCCATAACTGTAACTTGCTGGTCCCATTTAGTTCCCTAAGAGTATCATTTATAAGATAATGTCTGCCTCCCAGATCCATTCATTTCTCCTAAAACTTATTTGCTACCCTCCTAAAATTGTCTACAGCCCCCCACTTTTCTCTCCCCTGTGAAGAGTTTGGTTAAGTTTTAGCTAAGTGATCTTTCTTTGAGTTCTAGATTTGTAGGACTCTTGTGTCCATGTGCATGCAAATAAATTTGTATGCCTTTTTCTCCTATTAATCTGTCTACTGTCAGTCATTTCAGTGAACCTTCAGAGAGGACACAGGAGAGGCTTTTTCTTTGTCTCTTCAATAGAGTAATGGAAAAGCCTACAAAAGGGTGGAAATTCTCCAGTATCTTGGCCCTAAAGAGCTTTTCATTCTCATGCTATCCAATTTCCAACCTCCAGCAATTCATCAAAATTTGTGGTTTAATATTCCTGTCTACTTACAGGGCATCTGGCAACTTCTGCCTCTGGTAAGCAAATGCTCAAGGCCTGTGTCTTCTTGACAGTTGCAGGAGACCAGATTATGCCACCCCAAAATATGACTGTAGGAGACCAGAACAGACTATCCCAAATATGCCCCTTTTTGCATAAGGATTGTTTTGAGCTAATAATTTTTAGAAACAGCAGACAGAGGAGAAACTGTGAAAACAGAGTATGTTACCTATTTGAGAGGGAAATTGACATTTAGAAAGAAAAATCTCCATTTATAAGGGTATTTTCTCTCTTTTCCAATAAGAAAAGGAAGACTCTAAATCACAAGAGACTCTTATCAATTGAAAAGGCACTTAAATTTACGTAACAAACCTTACCCTTGTTTACCATACTTTTTCTGGTCACCTTTCCACAACTTACCTTCTGTGTACCCTTCCTCCTTTGTTTTAGCTTTCTTTCAAGCTCATGTTCTAGCCACCTCTATAAGTTACTGTTCTCTGAATTTCTCCTGAGTATATACAAGATATACACACTAATAAACTTCTTCGTTTTTATCTTACTAATCAGTCTTTTGCAACAGGCACCCCAGCCGAGAACCCAGAAGGGTAGAAAGAAAACTTTTTTTGTTTTTTTATTAACCTCTGCTACAAGGTACGCATTTCTCTTTAGTATGCCATTGTCCTGTGATCTCAGTTTTCTGAGGTCTCAGAAAAAGTTGTTAATTTACTTTCTGTACAGCTCTTTTCTTGTTGAAAGGATGGAAGCTTCTATTTTTCAGCTCTTAACATACCTGAGCTAAAACAGAAAATCCCAAGGGATACACTTTAAACAAAAAGGTTAAAAATAAAAGGATGGGAAAAGATATGGCATACAAATACTAACCATAGAGACCTGGTGTAAGCTACTCTGATATTACATAAAATACACTTTAAAGGAAAAAAAAAATCATTTGAAAATAGTTTGGTTAAATGACCAATTTAGCATAAAAATATTTCAATCCTAAATTTGTATGCCTATTTGACATATACAGAACACTACACCCATACCTTAAGGATACATATTCTGTTTCAATGCTTATATGGGACTTTGCCAATATAGACTATATGCTGGTATATAAAGCAAGTCTAGATAAACGTACAAATGAGTGGTAATGTGTTATCGCAGCCCTAGGAAACTAATACCATAACACTCAGAATAGCTGAGGAATGAGCACCATAGCCTAGTAAAAGAGATTTCTACAGGACACCTTGAGCACCCATTAACAATATCAATTATCTCCAAATTAACCTGTAGGTTCAATGCAGGGATTTTGTTTCCAATATAGAATCAAAAAGTTATTCTAAAATCTATGTTGAAATACAAAGGACCCAAAATAGTAAATGCAGTCTTGAAGAAAAAGAACAAAATTGGAGAGCTTCCATTACCAGATAACAAGATTTCTTACAAAGCTAGATAATGAATTAATTACTATAGCCAAGTAAATTAGAATCCAGAAACAGACAGACACATAAGGTCATCTGGTTTATAACACACATAAGGCATCATCTGTCCAGTAAACAGTATTGGATTTGTTGGATATACATAAGAAAAAAATGTTAGCTCCTACCTTACACTACACAAAAATAATTCTGGATGAATTGTAGGCTGGGCTGTGAAAGTTAAAAAAATAAAACTTATAGAAGAAAATATATCAGATATGTTAATAAACTTAGCATACAAAAATGTTTCTTAAACAAGATAAAAAACATGAATTTAAACAAAAATGATTGATAAATTGAACTTTACTAAGAGTTCTGTTCATCAATATACATCATTAAGAGGTGAAAATGTGAGCCCCAGACTGCAGAAGACATTTACAAAATATATATTTGACAAAGCACACATTGCCAGGATGTATAAAGGATTCCTACAAATCAGTTAGAAGAGGCAGATGGTCTCGATTTTTTTTCTAAGAAAAATATTAAAAGGACTCACATTACAAAAGAAAATACCCAAGTTCTAATAAACATACAAAAATACACTCAATCTCACTTATCATTTTGGAATAGTAAATTAAAATCATAGTAAAAGCCACTACTTATCAATGAAAATGGCTAAATCTTAAAATTGACAATACCAAGTGTTTGCAATGGTTGGGAGCAATGAGAATATTCAGATACTGTTAGTGGGAATGTAAGTTGGTACAAACACTTTAAAAACTTGTTAAATGTATATATCAAATAATGCAGATAATCAACTCCTTCAATAAAAATATTCCAACAAAAACGTGAAAATACACCCAAAGTTATAAATGAGAATGTATATAGTAGCATTACTTATAATAATCAAAAACCGGGAACTACTTAGATGTTCATTACAAGAAAATGAATACTTTATATATCCACATAAAGTACTACTGTTCAGCAATGGGAATAAATGAACTATTGCTACACACACAGACACACACAAAGAAAAATAAATGAATCTCATAAATATAATGTTAATACAATCAGAAAAAAAAGATTATATTTCCTTTTTATAAAGTTCAGAGTCAGGCAAAATTAACCCTAAAAGTTAACATCTCCAGAATTGAGATAAACCTCAACACATGCAGTATGTACTCAGAAGGGCACGACATCACTTCTATGATAATCTTGCAAAAAGTGCATAATCTAAATCTAATTGCAAGGAAGCATCAGATAAATCGACATTGAGGGTTAGTCTACGACAGTCTACTGCCCTGTCAAGGTTATGAAAGACAGACTGAGAGACTGTTCCAATTTAAAGGAGACTAAAGAGATATGAAAACTAAATGCAAAGGTTTGATCGAGGCTTGATCAAGGTTTGATTTCGGATTGTATTCAGAACTGGGAGGTGGGTAGGAATATATACACATGCACACACACAGACACACTTGCTATAAATATGAACCACTGGGAATAAGTGAATTAGGTTTTTATATTAGCAATGGTGTTATATTGATGATAATGTCTTGATTTTAATAATTTCTGGTGTTTATGTATGCAAATGCCTTTGCTCTTAAAAAATACACAAGGCAGATTTGGGGATAGAGAGGAATGATGTCTGTAATTGACTTCCAAATGGTTCAGATGAAAGAATAATATATGTAAATAGACAGCAAATGATAAAGCAAATGTGATAAAGTATTAACAATTGGGAAATCTATGAACAGAGATTCTTTATACTATTCTTGCAACTATTCTGTAAGTCTGAAATTATTTCAGAGAAAAATTACACTCATCAAATTGTATATATTAAATATGTACAGCTTTTTGTATGTCAATTATGTTGGTAATGTAGTTTTTTTTAAAAAAAGTAGTTAAAAAATATTGAAAAATCACTATGAAAGTACAAAAAACCTGGGAGAGCTAGAATACATACTTGGTGGTGCTTCTATCCTAGTTCTACCTAAAATTTAGTAGAAAGAAACTTTATCTCTCTTGCCCATTCAGAAAGGCAAAATCTAAAACTTTCAAAGTAGTTAGTCTTTGACTGCCTTAGAACTACTGTTTTTTTCCTTTCCCCCTTTCCCCATTTTTGCTTTTCTCTCAATACTCAGAAATCCTGCAACTCCACATCAACAATAAACTGAAGAGGACAGGGAAGGAGGGTAAGTATATAAAGTTTCACAGGAGGGAGTCAAAACAAAAGTGCCCAGAAAACCCACACTGTGGATATTAATTTGGTTCATTTTTCATTTTATCATTTCAAAAGACCAGAGAGCCACACTGAAAAAACAGAAGATTCCATCCAGATGGATGTGTGTGCATATGTGTGTGTACGTACACATATATGTGTGTGTGTATACAAAAAATTAATTATCTTCCCGCCCTTTTTTTCCTGTCCCAATATGATGCTGATATTCAGGAAATCATTATATTTTTAACACCATAATTAGATTACTAATTAGGCAGCTCTTCATGGCCACTGCTCCAAGTGATGATTCAGGGATCTAAGCTCCCTCTGTCATGTGACCCCGCTATTTTCTCTACTAGCCTCTCAGACACATGCACGCGTATGCAAAAGAGAGCCTGGACATGAGCCTGGGGCCAGGAGCTAGGCCTCAAAGTGGTGCACATGACTCCAACTCTCACACTGTTGTCCACAACACAGTAACACTCTCAATCTTGGACAAGAGCAGATAGAAATATAGGGGAGCACACAGGTGTGAGTGAGCACTAGCAAGTTCTGCAACACCAGCACAGAGCCAGCAGAGCCTCCTAGACAATGGGAACAAGGCCAGGTAATGTGTCCACCCAACACAAAATGACCAGACATGGAGCCCTAGGGCAACCCATTTGACCTGCCTGTCATTGAGGAAAAGATCTTGCCAGGTCTCTTCAAGCACAAGCATTTAGAACATGTAATAATAGGACTCTTGAATTAATACTGTGGAACCACAGAAAAGAAATGTTATTCCAAGAATTCAGAAGCACAGACCTCTAAAACTCACTTATTAATGACACCGGAGGAAAATTTATAGAAACTATTTTGCATTATTTCCATGAAACAGGAATCTAAAGACATAAAGATATTGCTGAGATGCAAAGAAAAGATCGAAAATACATGAGACAGGAATGATTTCTTGGGCAACTAAGAATATAATCGAAATATAATTTTTATTGGAGTTAGTAAAGAACAAAATTGACACTGAAAAAAATTATATCATTGATGTCAAAGACAAAGATCTCCCAGCATTCAGAGGAAAAGAACAAAAGAAAAAAGCATAAATGTGAAAACAGAGATAGGGATCAGAGATACAAACTAAAGAATTACAGATATTTCTAAGGAGAATTCAAGAGCAATTGCAACACAAATAGCTAAAGATAATACAGTTGAAGAAAACTTTCATGAGCTTAAGAAAAAAAAAACCCATGATACAAATTTAAAATCATCAACACACATGAGATAAATGCAAGTATACTCACTGTTAGGTAAATCTCACAATTTTTTTCTAAATTACAAGGACAATAAGAAAATTTAGAATACATAAAACCCAGAAAAGAGAAAAGTGAAACTGACCTTATCTTTCCCTTTACAACAAAAATCATCAGAAGTCAATGGAATAATTTTACAAAGTTTTATGGACAAAGAAAAGTAATCTAAGAACAATCATTAAATGCAGTTTTAATGATTGACCCAAGAAAAAATACTCAAACTCACTAATATCACCATGAAATGATATTTTTTTTCCTTAGGAGAAGCAGATGGAGTTTATAAATTTTAACTATTATTTTAAGCCATATATGCCAAGATCAGTGTGCTTTTTCTCCAGAATATTAGCTACATGTTACAATGAAGTATACAAGAATAAAAGGGAACACATAATGTTTGCCATATTCCTCTTAAAAATTTCATCTTTGTTTTTCCATTTGCCAGCTTGTTTCATGTATTTGTTAGAGAATAAATAGAATCTTCCCCTTCAGGGCTTCAAATGAAATAAAAACATAAGGATTGCATGTCTCTGTTCAACTTTCCCAAAGTACAGTTTCAAACAATGTGGCCAGGAAAAACTTCATTGAGAAGATCACGTTTGAGCAAAGATTTAAAATAAAGGAGCAAGCCAGGCAGATGGCTAGAGGAAGTGCCCCAGGGAGAAGAAAGGTCAAGTTCAAAGGCCCTGAGACAGGAGCATGATGGTAGGTGTGAGGACAGTGGAAAGATGGACGTGGCTGAAGCGGTGTAAGGAGAGAAGGGAAGGAGCTGAGGTCACAGAGAGATGGAATGTATAGTTCATGTTGGGCTTTATGGGCCATTTAGTCTTTGTTCTGAGGGAGATGGTAGTTACTGGAAAGTTTTGAGAGAAAGAAATAATCTCCTTTACCTTTTAAAGGAATTACTCTGGGCATTGTATGGAAAATAACCTCGAGGTAGTGTGTAGGTGGGATAAGAGTTGATGTGGGAAGCTCAGTTATGAGGCTATTGTAATAATTGAGGTGAGAGATAAAGATGGCTTGGGGCAGAATGATGATCTATAACGTAGCAAAAAATGCTCAGATTCTGTAAATAGTTAGAAGATAGAGTCAATGAAATTTACTGATGAACTGAATGTGAATTAGAGAAAGGAAAGTAAAGCTCACTACCCTTATTCAACAATTTCTCAACCCACCAAGACCAACAATTCTGTGATCCCACCACCTTTTAAAACTGTCTTTTATCTTCCTACATGCCCACATTTTCCTTCTTACATAACATAGATTTTGTGTCCATGATTGTAAACATCCGTTTGTACATACTTCATCTTCCTTCTATAACTCTCCCTCCACTGTACTGCCGGGTGCTCACTTGTCTTGTTAATTCAACTCTCTGCCTATTGCACATTCGCACTTAGAGCTGAACATAGCTGGAGGAAAACACATGGCAATACTTACAGATCTCACTCTAAAGTTATTACTGGCAAGTATTACTGGCAGTTTATTACTCGAGCTAGAAATTAGAGTTGCCAGCAATCTTACAATTCTCCAATCCAGTCATTCTTCTACTTCCTGTATTTTCTAGATGTCACAACTTCTCTCTCCTCAAAATTCCATCAACTCCTCTCCTATTGTTTTTCTGTTGATGGCCTTGCTTTTTACATCTCTGAGAAAATAGAAGTAATCAAAAGAGAATTTCCACAAATACAACTGACAGAGCCACTCACCCACCTATATCATCGTCCTTATTCTCTGCCTTACCTCCTAGTACTACTACAAATAAATGATCCAATTCCCTATCCAAAGCAAACCTTTCCCCTTGCACACTGAATTCCATCTTCTCTTGTATGCTCAAAGACATCCCTCATTTTTTTCCCTGCATCATCACATTTCCCTATCAGATCATTCCTGTCAGCATACAAATAGATATTGCATAATATTTCCTCTCCTACTAGCATTTCATTTTTCTGCTTCCCTCTACAGCAAATCTCTTAAAAACTATATTTCTTTCTTAATTCCATTTCTTTTTCTATTTCTCTTGAACCACTCCCAAACAACCTTTTCCATACATTACTCTACATGAACAACCCTTCTCAAAATCCTCCTTCACCCTCGCTTTGTCAAACCCAGTGGTTAGATGTCGGTCCAAACCCTAATCCTACTTGACCTATCAGTAGCATTTGATATCACTGAACACTCTCTCCTTCTTGCAGTAGTTTTTCACAAACCTTTGGGGACTGTATTCCCTTTCGACTCTTCTCTCACTTCAATGACAGCACGTTCGCCGTCTTGTTTGTTGGATTCGCGTCTCCCAGATCTCCAAGTGCTGGATGCCCAGGACTCAGTCCTTAGGCTCCTTCTCTGCCTACATTCACTTCCTTGGTGATTTCATCTAGTTTCATAGCAATAAATACCACCTAAATTCTGATGCCTCCAGATTTACATCTGAGATCTCTTCCCAAAACTTTATATTTGTATATCCAACTGTACACACTGTTTGGTTTGGATGTCTAATTGGAATCTCAGACTTAACTTGGTCCCACTCGAATTGTTTCTATGTCTTGTGCCACCAAATCTGCTCCTCCCACATTCTTGTCCATCTCAATGAATGAAAATACCATTCTTACTGTTGTTATGACAAGAAATTTGGAGTCCACCATAAATTTTCTCTGTCTTACAAATCCCTGAGAAAACTTTTGTCAGATCTTCAAATTATATTAAAAATTCAGCAAATTTTCACCAACTCCAGAAACAGCACCATAATTTTAGTTACTCAGACTCTTGAAATAGCCTCTGATCTTCTCCCTTCTTTCCATTGCCCTCTACAGGTACTTCTTCATGCAGAAGCTAAAACGATCTTCTTAAATTGTAAGTCATCTTCAGCCCAAAACTCTCCAAAATCTTCTTATTTGGAATAAATGCTAAGTCCTTATAACAGCCTAAAAGACACTACATACTTTGACCCTCCCAGTCCTTCTCTGATTTTTTTTTTCATCCTCTCTCTGAAACAGCCAAACACCCAATCCCTTCCCCACTGTATTACTATAGGGCCCTCCAGAGGAAGAGAACCAATAGGATAGATATACATACATACGTACATACACAAATTTATTATAAGGAATTGGTTCACAATCATGGAGGCTGAAAAGTCCAAAATCTGCAGTGCAAATGTGTCAGTTCAAGTCCAAAGGCTGGAAAGATGCTATAGAACCAAAAAGAGTCTATATTCCAGTTAAAAGCCTGAAAGGCAGGAGAACTTTCTCTTCCAGTGGAGAGGTCAGCCTTTTGTTCTATCAGTCCTTCAACTGACTGGAGGAGGCCCACTCACAATTAAGTGTTAATCTCATCCCAAAACACCCTCACAGAATCACTCAGAATAATGTTTAACCAAACATCTGCATACCCCGTGGCCCAGTCAAGCTGACACATAAAATTAACCATCATACCCAGCAAGGACTTTGATATTTGCTGTTCCTTCCTCTTTGAACACTCTTTCCCTAGGTATCCATGTGGCTCTCTCCCTCACTTCCTTCAGGTCTCTTCCCCAGTGTTACACAATCAGCAGGGTATGCTCTGGCCCCCACTGCATCCCATTAACATTCTCCGCTCCCCTTTCCTGCTGTTATTATTTTTTCCCCTTTGCACATACCACTACCTGTTGTAGCATGTATTTACTTATTTATTGACTACCTTCTCTCTCTCGATCCCCCCCTGCCCACATTTGAGCTACCCAAAGACAGGGATTTTGTCTATCATATTCACTGCTGAATCGCCAGAGTCTGGCATAGTCGTCACTCAGCGAATATGTATTGAATGAACTAATTCTTGATTACAACACAAAAATAACCCCACCAATACAATGCAGAGAAAAGAGGGGGAAAATGAAAGAAATTAACATATGCCAAAATGATAATGTGATATTCCCTTGAGTTTTAATATTTTGTGGGATTTTCCTTTCTTTTTTTCTCTAGCTCCCTTAAAAAAACTGAATGCGTGTATGTGTGTGTGTGTATTGTTAAGAGTTCTGCCCATTGACACACTATTATTTTACTGATTCTATTGGTGTCTGAACTGCAAAGAAAGGAACTGTAAATCAGAATTAAAATCTTTATTTTGTTCCTCAAATTTAAAAAAAAAAGGAATAGGGAGGACTGCAGCTTCATGAGGCACTTAGTATCATTACTTCTAGTTGCTATGGTTGCAGAGCTGGTCAATCCATACCAGATTCAACACATACTTATGGGGCTTCTCCATATGCTAGGCACCATGTGAAGTGTCTATGCATATATTTCCAGGTATGCTTCTGGTTGTCAGAATTTACCTAGCTCAGGGCTTACTATGTGGTACATATTCAGCAAATACTTGATGAAATAAAAATGAAAAAATTTTTTTCTGGATAGGAAAAAGGGAGCAAGAAAATGAGACCATGTTGATATTTTACCGTGATTATTTTTCTCTTTTTGTTATGAAATTTAAATAGTTGGAAGCAATATGGGTTGATTCTGTTTCAGGAAGGAAGCGATAAAAAATGTCTCTATTTTTAGTAATTATCTCCACTATGACATCTAAGAATTACTTTAAATACTGTAGATCATGAATAGGTACATTTATTAGATTTATTATATTAGATGTGAAATCAATTGATCTAAACAAGAGTTCGTATTCGAGGATGCTTAGCTAGCACTCTAGGTCTGGCTGCTATCGGTGCTTCAGTTATCTTTATTTTTGTTCAACACCAGGATTTACTAAGTAGCACAGTGAATGTTAAAATATTTTTTCACTATTGAAGCTCATGGAACATCAGGTAGCACAACAGACTAGGGAGTGAACTCTTAGGAAATCGGTGGTATTTAGGTTATGAGATTGACAAAAATATTTTAGAGATACTCATCACCCTTATAAGGAATGAGTACAAAAATGTAGGAAGCTCTTCGCCCTGAATAGTTCAGATCTTTAAAAATCACGAGAATGCTGAGAAAGTGCAATTATATATAATGATCTCTTTTGTTTAAAATAATAATGTGCTAGTTGTTCATTTAGGTGGAGGTGACGTACAGTATATCCTCACTTAACATCATCAATAAGTTCTTGGAAACTGATTTTAAGCAAAAGGATGTATAATGAAACCAATTTTACCGTAGGCTAATTGATACAAACAAGAGTTAAGCTCCTGCAGTACATGTCTGGTCACAGACATATAACCAATGTCTAAGTAAATACCCAAAACACTACTAATATTAAACATTGAAATAAATGTGAGTTATACATACATTTAAGAAAGATTAATGAAATTCATAAAGATAATTACCCCATTTTTAGTACATCAGTGGATGACAGAGGTTGTAGCAGTGGTGGGTTACACCAAGCAATAAATGCGTGCAAGCAAAAATTGTAAGGAGCACCTCCTACCACCATACAGTTAAAACAATCACATATATGGTGGGCTTTCTGAGCATATTCATACCACATTGTTTATTCTTATGCATTTTTGTGATTATCAAATACTTTATGAATTTTTATTTTACAATCATTTGTGTTCATTCATTCATTTTCCAACCTGATTATTCCAGTTCAGGGTTGTGGGCAGCCAGAGTCTCTCCTAGCAGGTCAGGATGCAAAGTGGGAACCCACACTAGATAGGACGCCATCCCATTGTAGGCTGCACTCACACACACACCCACGTTCACTCAGACTGGGACCCTGGAGACATGCCAATGAACTTAACGAGCGCATCTTTGGGATGTGGGAGGAAACCAAAGTACCTGGAGAGCCCACGCAGACATGGGGGAACATGCACACCGCATAGACAGGGGCTCTAGCTGGGAATTGATTTATTTTCTCATCGTTTCTCATTTATTTTCTTGTTTTCTTATTTATAATGAAACTACCTTAAAGGAAACATTATCCAAGGACCTGCTATATTAGTATGAAAATCTATTGTCTCCACCAAACATCTCAATTGAGATAAGAATATTAATTTATTTTCTTGTACATATCTCAAAACATTTTAACCAATGTTTATTGAACAATTATGTTCCAGGCACTGTAAAAGAAAGTTGTTACCATGTTATCAGGTAGGGGTTGACAAACTGTGGCCTACCGGCCAAATCTGCACCACTGCTCACCTTTATAAAAAAAGTTCTATTAGAACACAACCACATTCATTCATTCACGTATTGCCTGTGGCTTCTTTTGCTATAATGGCAGAGTTGAGTAGTTGTAACAGAGCCCATATTGCCCACAAACAAAATATTGACTCTCTTGTTCTTTACAGAAGTTTTCTGATCCGTGCTCTCAGGAATATGCCATGACATAAAGGACTGACTATCGGACAGAAATATATTGATGGGGTTAGGGAGGATGGGAGGAGGGAGGCCTTGGCTGGCCAACTAGGCAATGTGGGATAGAGGAGGCAAGACCAGAATCATAAGAGAAAGCTGGTCAGATGTGTGGAAAAAGACAATTATTGGCAATAATTCCAATAATTCCATTTCCCTGGAAATGTCCATCTCTAGGGAAGATGGTGACAAAAGAGCAACAATTGCAACGTTGCAAATAAGTCATGCCTGTTGGATCAAAGTCAGAAACAGTCTGCTTATAAATCACGTAGAAATCCTTGACAGAAAGAGACCTGCAAAAGAACAAGAATGATATCGTAGCTGGAGAAAAATGTTTAGCAGAAGAGGGAAACAGAAATGCCTCATGTTTCTTATATTTGAGAAGAAAAACAGGTTGTTGGTAGCACAGTGACTGGCGGAGAAAGACCTAACTATTAAGCACAGCCGCTTGTTTTTCTGCTAGAGCTTATTACTGCTTACTCTATCTAAATCTCAAAGCAAACATACATGTTTTTACTGGTCTTTAGTGGAGCTGGTTCTTTTGAGGATTATCTACTGGGTAAATACTTCCGTTGGTGTGAAGGGAGGTGATGTTAAAGCACAGCCATCTCAGAGGTGGGGTTTGATAGGAGACAGACTACACAGCATTCAGTCAGTAGTTCTCCTGGGGCCGGGGCCAGCTCCAGGGCAGAGGCAGGTGATGCCACTGAGGTATTAGGTGCCCAGCTCTATCCTGGAAACCCTTGTACACAACTGCACAACAGCCCAAGTTCCAACTGCCTTTCTCTGCTTAGTCCAAGGGCACAGAAAATTGGAAGTTCCAGAAAATACCAATACCACTGCTGCCCTGTCCCCTCACCCACCATGCAACCCTCCACAGTTGACTAAAGGGAGTGGCCAAATAAATGGAACCCCGATTCCCATATCCCTCAGGTGAATACTCTGAGGCAGTTGTCCCACATTGTCCTCCCAGAGTTCCCCTGTGGGACTGTGCTTTGATCAACCACAGTGACGGGGGCTTGAGAACATACCCTCTCCTGTCTCACTTCCCTACTCTCTCTTCCCAGTCCTGGGAGCACCTGGAATGATTGTTTCCAGGCCCTTCTAGGGGAATTCAAGTTAAGACAGCTAGCTACATTTGATGAGAGGCAGCATCAGATAGGGAACTTCCATGAGAATATGTCTGAATTGGGTTTGGATCATAATCCCAAAAGACACAATCCCCAGTGCCATATTCCTGAATGTTAAAATCTCTAAACATCAAAATCCCTAACATCTAAAATCCCAAAAATCACAATCACAGGATAGTTGCATCACGTTAGGTGGAACTGTTATAACCTTGTTATTGTCTTTATGCAGAAGAAAAAAAATTTTAATTGAATACCCACACCATAATGACAGGTTTGGAATTAGGTGTGATCAAGGCTTCTAAAAGTGAATTTCAAGGTATTACCAATAAAGTTTGTTCTTTCTATTCACTCCATTGCATTTGGCAGAAAATTTGGGTGAGTGGATAGGCCATGCGATGAAGCAATGATGAAAACTGAGTTTGAAAATGCGTCATTTGCCTGCGCTGGCATTCCTCCCAGCTAATGACATTCCAGGAGCTCTTAATGAATTAAAGCTGCATTTGTCTGAAGAAGCTAGCAAAGTTACTGACTTGCTTGAAAATAATCATGTGCATGGCAGGACAAGAAGGATAAGACATTTACGCAACAGCGTCTCTAGTATTGTTTCCACCAAATTTGTGGTCTGTGCATGAGTTCATGAGAATGGATTTCTGTGCATCCAAAACAACGCAGAAGTGTGGCACAGAAGATAGAAAAATGTAATAGGAAATGCTCGTGTCTGTGTATATTGAATCACAGAAGAACTTCAAAAAGGGCAGTGCCACATAGAAAATAAATGTGAACGTATTCTCCAAGGAAAGCCACGTTCTAAAAGAAAAAAAGCAGCTATTCATTGTGATGTAAGACTTCAAAATATATCCAATGCTTGTGAAAGTCGGCCAGCTCATATGGACTACCTTTGTGCAATTGCCCATAATCTATTCCTGCAACACACTTCTTCATATGTCAAATATTCTTTTTAGATTTTTTCTTTTCCTCTTTTTCTTTTTTTGTTTTTTTCCCACTGTTTTTAATTGTCAATATTATTTTTTAGAATTTACTATGCTGTGTATTTCATCTTAACATCATTTCCAATACTGGAGGTATAAATCGTAAAGACTTTTAAAGAGTTCTATTTTGTTTTATGCATGTTTTGCAAATGTGACTCCATCAAAGTACATTATCACAAGGTTGTCTTTGTGTGTTGATTGTATGGGTATAGAAAAACATTGAAACTTCCTCAATGCATGAAGAAGTGTCCTTTTTGTACATCTGCACTTGTGAGAGAGAAAATTTCCCCATAAAATTCTTGGCTCTTTGTGCAACTGGTGCAGCGGTGATGCGGTGGTGACTCGCTGTGGGTTTCGATTGATCTCGTCAAGACTAACGTTGTCTGTCACGATATTTCAGATGACTGCAGCTATAAACCTGAGTGCACACAGTTACCAACCATAGTGATATGTGTTCACACATTTTGCTTTTTGACCTATTTCTTTGTGAATACGGTTGATCTGTTTATAACTGTTACACTTGTGACTGTGGTTAGTATACCTGAGTGTTTATGCTTACAAAAATATGTATGTTATTATTGCCTATTTTATTGTGAAAAGTGGCCTATGAAGTGTTCTGTTGTGTTTTATATGTTTCTAAAATAAATCCCCCTTTTAAAACTGTAAATTAATATATTTTAAAGAATGTTTAAAATTATTTTTTTGAAATTATATTTGGGAAATTTTGATTTTGGAGGATTTCAACATTGTGATTGGCTCCCATATGAATTGTACTTAAGGAAGAATACGGAGGTTGTACTGAGAAAAAACAAGTTCAAGTCTGAGGAGCAAGATGAAGCCCTAAATATGAGAACAAGTCACTAAGATGACAGACAGTAAGGAACAGTGAGGGCTTCTGGGAGGCTGTGGCTGAGCCAGCTGGGCTAGTGGTTTGGGATTAAGACTACGAATGACAGAAGGCAGTTCCTTAAAGACCTACCACTTTTTGGCCCTGACTTAGGAGTCTGAATAAATAATGAGGATCAGAAAAAGATAGACATCCATTCAATTCAATTTAAACAACTTTCATAAAATCCAAATTGTATGCCTTGTACTGTGTTGGGAGCTCGGGTAAACAAAGTTGTATACAGTCTTGGGGTAAACAAAGGTCCCTGCCCTCAAGTGATGTGACAATACATAAGGCTTCAGGGTTTTTAGAGTTCTTTCCGAGGCATCAACAAGTTTGATCACTAATGTATCCCCGTGAGGAAGCCAGGGTGTGTATTATTACTGGCTTGCTGAGAAGAGAAAATATGAGAGGTCAAGAATGATTGATATTCACAAAGATTATAAATGTAGGAGGTACAGTGAGGACCTGGGACTTCTGAGAATTTGTTGAGATCTTTATTTTGTTTTTAGTTTTGTTTTCTTCCTGCCACTCTGCTCCTTTGCAATTATAATGTTTAATTGGAGAACTAGAATTGCACAGCACATGAATGGAAAGAATTTTCTCTTTGTAGCAATTCAATATCATTCAATGAAGTGTGTATTTGTAGAACATTTACTAGCCAAAAGGAGCAGTTTCTAATCTAAGTGAGATAAAGGGATAACATTTATGACATAATAAGGAAATATGGCAGCAGTATATGTTGCATTTTCTGTAGCACCATGATAAATATTGATGGGCTAAGTTATGTGTTTCAGGTAGGGCCAGCATTAATGAAATGGTACTGAGTCTGTCTGTTAAAAGTGGCAGTAAGTATGGATTTGCCTCCAGGGAAAGCTCATTAAAAGGTTAGCATCTGAGTGGACGTTGCTGGTTCCAGGTCATACAGCTGGTGGGGAGGATGAGGGATGGCCCTCCGAAAGGGCACAAAAGAAGGCACCAGCGTGGAGCGGAATGGGCCACAGGTGCAGGACGGTGGGAGCAGTGGTAGAAGAAGAGCAATTATGAAGCTATTCTGATGGGTTTCTTTTAAGTATTTTTTTACTTATTACTAAATAATAATAATAATTTGGTACATAGTAATCTGTATACCTCTCCTTGCTCCTTGTCCTGTATTTGAATCTCAGTCCTCCCTGAACCACCTTTCTCATTATCCACTCCCAGCCCTGAGCCCAATTGCTCAGCATTGTGCACTTACCCACTCCTCTCCTCACCCCATTCTGAATTCCACCCATGGCACACCCTATTCCTGATCTTCCATGAAGTTAGTTGTTAAACTAATTTATAATTCCTTGGTAATTAGTTCACTAGTCATTAAACTGGTTAGTTAGTAATTTTTTTAAAGCTGAAATTTTAATGATTTGGTTTTGGCCGTGTCAAAAACTTTCTGCATCAAACAGCTACATGAAAATGCTTTGTACCTACCTCATATTATATTGGTGAAGTAGCCAGGCAAACTGCAGCATAACATGGGTTTGAACTGTGCAGGTCTACTTTATTTTTTTCAATAAAAGTTACGCCTGCCTCTCCTGCCTACCTTCCACCTTCTCCACCTCTTCTGCCTCTGCCACCCCTGAGACAGCAAGACCAACCCCTCCTCTTCCTCCTCCTCAGCCACCTACTCAATGTGAAGATGACGAGGATGAAGACCTTTACGATGATCCACTTTCACTTCATGAAGTCAATATATTTCCTCTTCCTTATGATTATCTTATTAACATTCTCTTTTCTCTAGTTTATTGTAAGAATACAGTATATATAAGGAGGAGACGGACATATGCGTACACAAAGAGTGCGATGCGCACCATCCGGACGATGGACACGCTTGAAGCTTGGACTTAGGGAGGGAGGGAAGGCAAGGGCAACATACGTAACCTAAACATCTGTACCCAAATAATATGGTGAAATAAAAAAAAAAGAATATAGTATATATGATAATGCGTATAACATAAAATATGTGTTAATCAGCTGTTTATGTTGTCAGTAAGGCTTCTGTCAATGGTAGGCTATTAACAGTTACGTTTTGGGGGAGTCAAAACTTAGAATTTTGGCAATGCAGGGGGTTGGCACCCCTAACCATCACAGGATCGACTGTATATGTAATT
>CAUYSK010035182.1:0-26611 GCA_963575035.1 Avahi laniger | reverse complement strand
AGATATTCTGTTACCTCTTGAGTGAACTTAGGGAGGTTGTATGTTTCCAGGAATTTGTCCATTTCCTCCTCGTTATATAGTTTTTGGGCATAAAGGTTTTTGTAGTAATCGAAAATAATGTTTTGTATTTCCGTAGCATCTGTTGTGACCTCTCCCTTTTCATTCTTGATTGAGTTTATTAGAGACCTTTCCCTTTGGATTCTGGTCAATCTAGCCAATGGGGTGTCAATTTTGTTTATCTTTTCAAAAAATCAGCTTTTGGTTTTGTTGATCTTTTGTATAGTTTTCTTGTTCTCAATTTCATTTAATTGTGCTTTTATCTTAGTTATTTCTTTTGTTCTATTTGGGTTGAGATTGGTTATCTCTTCCTTTTCCAAGACCATGATTCTATTGATTAGGTGTTCGATTTCCGATCTTTCTGTTTTTTGGATATGGGCATTTATTGCTATTATTTTTCCTCTCAGGAATGCTTTTTCTGTGTCTCATAGGTTTTGATACCTTGTTTCTCCGTTATCATTTAGTTCAAAGAAGTTCTTGATTTCCCTCTGTATTTCCTCCTTGACCCAGGAGTTAGTCAACAACTTAATGTTTCTTGTCTTAAAGTCTACTTTGTTTGTTATTAATGTAGCCACACAAACATTCTTTTGGTTAATATTTACACGATATGTTTGTTTTCACATTGCATTTTGATTTTGTTCCTAGTTTGCTACCTTGGGCAACTTTTAGACTTCAGACTGAGTATAGCTAGTAAGCTGTTGGTAATAGAATGGGCAATATAACTATCACTTTCTTGACCTGTGATTTTTTTGGGGCACAAAACTTACCAATAATTAAATAAAATTTCTAACTTCATTAAAGTGTATTGAACTTGTTGAAAGTAGAATAACAGACTGTCCTAAACTAAAATCCTCTACATCCTTCTCCGTTTTTGTTCCTTAGTGGTTGGCACATGTGTATCAGTCCCAAGGAATGATGGGTGCTGCAGAGATGTGTTATAGAAAGAGTCTACAAGTGGCATCCCAACAGGGCAGTTGGAGTGGGAAACTTTCAAGTCTGTTGAAACTAGCACTACTTGCATTAAAAGTCTGCCTGGTAAGATCATGTTGTAATTATGATTATGAAGAATTGATTCTTTTATCTTTCTTTACTCTGAAAGCTTTTCACATAGTGATATTCTACTGAGTTCCTGTTGTTTCAGTTGTCTTCTAGTATGGTTTCTTGATAAACTTTGTATTTTGGGCTCTTGATGGATATAAGAGTAACATAAATCCATACCTCACAGCACAACATTGTCAATGTCCTGGGAAAAAACAAAGATTACAGTTTTAAAAGTTGGATTATCGTAGGATATACATTTTGCTTTCTTGGTGATTTAAATTAGAATTAAACCTAGCTACTCATCTATGACAAAGATGCTAATAGAAGAATTAGGAAATTTTTTTCAGCTTTGGTGCCATTACTATAGAACACATTTAAGACCTTTAAATGTGGGCCATATTTTGTTCATCCTTGCTTCCTTGCTTTACTACTCTGCCTTGTACATAGGAAGTCCTCAATAAATGGTTTCTAAATGAATGAACAAATAATAACATAGTCAAATTTGAAGTGATTTGTGTGGAAAGAAATAGTGGTAACCAAACATTTTGTTTTTTTTGTTCCATATTTATATTTAACAAAGTTCTTTATGACCTTGGTAACTGGTGAGCTATAGAAGCCACACATAGTACCTATAACATGCTCTTGAATATGTGAACGGGAGAAGTGAATGCTCTTTTTAGCCTTTATTTTTTAGTTTTAATGTTATTTGGTAGTCTTTTTTAATGTTGGAAAATTAAATATGACCTTGAATAAAATAAATTAATAATAGCTATAATAATAGCAAACACATATAGCACTTACTTGTGCTAGGTACTGTTATAAGTACTTTACACTTGTTAACTTATTTAATAGTCACAATAACCCTATTTTACCGATGAGGAAATTAGTTTGCAGTTTGGTAATAATACCCATGTATACCTACACCCCCCCTCTACTACTATACCACAAAAATATTTTCTGTAACAGCCAATCTTCTGGTTCTACCATTTACTGCCTGTGAAACCTTTAGACTATTAAACTGTTTAGAGCTCTTTCCTCTTTTGTAATAGTGGAGATCATAATACCTACTTTGACTTCTTGTGGGGTTGTTATGAATAACAAATGAAGTAACCTTTGCAAGTGCCTTTGTAAACCTTAAAGCACTATCCAAATCTAATTTGTTCTTTTTAGAACATTTAACACCCAACAATTATTATAAAGTAATAAAGGAGATACTATATTTCTGTGGTAAACAGCTGGCAGTATAAAGATGGATGTATTAAAATTAGACTTTTTAATGAAAGACTACTGTATGTGTGGTAATATATTGGATATTAAACTGAAAGGTTAGTTACTAGATATCAGATTCCAAAGTGAGATATCAGATCAAGATACAGATTTTTGAAGCAGATAGGATACTAACCTAAAAGGAAGCTATGAAACTATCAGAGGAGTGGAGTTGGAGAAGGATTGGTGAAGAAATTTCTTTGGAGAGAATTGCTGCCTCGCCCATTTTTCCCCTGGCACTGGATACACACAAAGGTGAGGAAGGGGGTGCTACCAGAGAGAGGGAGGCTTTGATGTGTGTCCTCTGAGGTCCTAGAGGCACATGTCTAGAAGCATATGGACAGATATCTGACACGTTTCAAAGCCTGTGGCTCTCAGTCTAAGGTGTTAGGACAGAGAAGAAAGTTGCCAGTGATTTGGAAAGTGCATGCTTCTGGGACAGAGTGGTCAATAGTAGATGAATCCCAAAGGTAGGAAGGAATGTTTGCTCGTAGTATGGGATGGAAGGAGTGAAAGAGAGTTAATGAAGATGGGATCAGCAGCACTCTCAGAGTTTGTTAGATCTAGAAATGAGTGATACCAAGTGTGAGAGTGGGTTAATGTTAACGTAGAGTTATCTTAGATCCTGTCCAGTAGGGCTACCTAGAGGGAGGATGGGCTGTCGGCAGAAAGAAAGCTAGAAGTTTCTAGATTGCTAGAGAATGTGGAGAGAATAAGTGGACTAGAATACGTTTGCCAGATTAGTAGAACTGCAGATGACTAGGGTTGGCTTGATGGGATGAGCTCTATGCAGTTGTTTAGTGCTCCATACTTGGTTTAATGCTCTACAGTCGCTATCTTGAAATTCTTAATAATTTTTGAACAAAGGCCCTACCCTACACTTAGTATGCACTGGGCCTTGCAGGTTATGTAGCTGGACCTGCAAATCAGAGACTACTCATGTTGAAAGAGTCTCTGCTAAAGCCAGCATAAGAGCTTTCAGCATCCGTCAGGCCTGGAGAGCTTGACACTGTCTTATAATGACATCAGTCAAATACAAACTTGTGGTATTTCAGTAGGGGCCTGAAGCTATAATTAGTAAGAAGAGGTGGGAGTATTAGGAAGAAATAAGCCATCTGTCACTGCCCATAAACATACATTAGCCTGAAGCTGAGGGGAATTGGGGTTGGAAGGGGGTTGTGTGCATGTGTGTAAATATTGCTTTTGAATGAAGACTGAAGTCTTGAAAAGAAGAAGACATTCTAATTGAGACTGCGTTTGTGAATGAATGTAAGAAAAATGGATATAAGAGTCATGGGGCCTACTGTAATTTACATCCAGAGCCAGAGAAACAGTCTCTTTCAAATAGTAAATTTTAAAGAGAGAATGGGAGACAAAAATAAAAGCATGTTGTGATCACATTGCTCAATATGCCAGTTATATATAGTAACTTTTTTCTTATGTAATCAATCATCTTTGGGCCAACTTTACAGAATGTTTTATATGATTTCTTGGAATTTAGAGAGTACATTTTTGAAAGCAGTGAGTTTTATATTACTGGCTTTTAAAAAGATGTTAGAAATAATTTTATTAGAATATGCCTTGCCTTATTTTCTTTATCAGATGTACCCAAGATCCCACTGTTCCCATATTTATAGAAGATGAACCACAATTTCTGTTCTCCATTTTCAAATACATTATCTTTATAGCTTCCTCTTCCTTGATTACTCAAATTACTGTTGCCTCCACTGCACTCAGAGATTATTGCTCCAACTTTTTTTTATTGTTTAGTGTTTGAAATGGACTATATATTGATTCATTGTATTGACTTTATTAAAATGCATAGTCTAGATACTTATGAATCTTGGTTACAATTTGAAGTTTTTAATGAAATATTTTGAATGCATTTTTTCTCCCTGCATAATTCAGTAAAGTGTTTACCATTTTATTTTGTTACTGTTTCTTCAGAAAGACTTACCTGTTATTTCTGAGTCAGTATGTACTATAAGACCAAAATTTATAACCCAAGTAATGTATGAATACATTAACATTTTTCCCATAAAGTGAAATTTTATAAGTTTTTTCAGTATTACTTTGATTTAATTTGTCTGATCTGCTTTGAATTTTCTTTTATATTGGGATTTAATTAAAATACTTTATTTCAATCTTTCCTCTCTCCTTAGTAATTTTTGAAATATAGAACTTTATATTTATCACTACCAGTTAAAGAATGAATCATCATGTTAAATTGAGTTTTGCATATTTGGTAGACACAAGGCTTACTAACGGATAGATTTTATTCACCTATGTAGTATTGTGTAATAGTACATTTTCTTTTAAAAAATATTTTACTGGTTTTTAAATAATAGCTCCTCTTTGAACCCTTCTTTTATCCCAGTCTACTCTGTTTTATAGCTCCTCAAGTGCAGGAATCCGATCTTAAATCATTTTTAGTAATTATGTTCCTTGTATCATTTATACGATGACTTCAACAGGTAGGTACTCAATAAATCAGAGTCGAATACATACTTTTGAAGTGAGTATGTTGAAAACTTTGAGTTACTATGTCTTATGTTTTTATAGGCTAACATTTCCAGTGATCACTGGCCACCCTTGGTTCAAGAGGCTACAACTGAGGCCTTGAAACTTTGCTTTTGTCCACTGGCTGTTCTCTTACAAGCTTTGTTACAATTCAACCGCAAAATGGGGGCAAGGTATAAGGAATATTTATTTATTTTTTTTCTTGGAAATGCTTTTCCACTTTAAATCTTTCTAGGTAACAATCAAGGAAAATTTTATAATTAGTTTAACAAAGTAATTTAATAAACTTTGGGGTTGTTTGTATATAAGTATCTGCTTTGGAAGAAAGAGCTGATTCTAGAAATCCAATAAGAGAGAAAAAAAGTCTTATATTTGTTTTAAAAAATAATTTGATATGCAAATATAGGATATGAGAGGTTTGACATGACAACATACCAAGTGTAGACACCTTGGAGTTTTTGTTCTCCACTATGTTAGGAGGTGCCAACAATTTGATGAGGATTCTAGAAACAAAATCAAAAAGACCCAAATTCAAAGCTATATTAACAAAAGTTCTTGCTAATGCTATAAGTTATGAAAAAAGTAATAAATATTGAAAAGGCAGAGATATATTGTTTATAAATAATGTGGTTTCATATCTAAACAATCCAAAATCTACTCAGATTAAAATATAAAAATTCTAGCAATGTTTTTATTGGAGGGTGGGGATAGTTTCAGCAATAAATTTGAAGAGAATTACTTAAAGATCATAAGGATGAAAAAACAGACAAGAATATTTTAAAATTCTGAAAATAATATCTAGTTCTCATAGATATTACACATAGTACAAAGCAACTATAAGTAAAACAGTGATTCAGGAGCAGACATTACTGGAACAGAATAGGTGTTATAGAAATAAAGCTTAATACTTATAAATATGTGACAGAAAACACATTCACAAAATAGAGATTTCAATACCTGTGAATAGAAAGAAAGAAAAAAAAACTAGGGGACTAAGGATGATGGAAGATTAAGACCTTTTGTATGACTGATTAGAAATTCCAGCATTATTTGTTAATATTTTATTTTTGGACATTTTTTGTGTGTTACTATTATAATTTCACCAAGAAATGTTTTATAATGTAAACTTCCTAATGAACTACTTCTGCTCATGCTCAGTATGGATGACTTGGAAGGCATTATCTCCCTTTTCCCCCAGTAATCTTTGTTAGCACCTCCCATAATTTTATTGCCTTCAAAACCCAGCCCAAATAAACATAAGGTCTAAGAAAAAAGAATATACTCACTATATTATCCCTATGCAAAAGCATCTTTAAGACAAGTTCTTTAGTTTCTGCTTCAAACCAATTGCTACTTACAAGATCCTTCTACTTAGCAGTTCTGAAGTTACTACAATTTGTTGTTTTTACCAGTACAGAAGTTTTTGGAGTCAAAGATGTTAGCAAATTAGGAAAGAAAAAATTAGAACATAACTATAAATCAGCTGTTATTACATCGGCTCACATATCACACACATCTTTGAAAACATACACTAAAAGTCTGATATGATACACTTAGCCTCTAGTGTAGCTGTTAAATATTTCTTGTTCCACTCTATTTCAATTTTGTATTATTTATTGATTTATTTGTTTTCTGCCCACTTTCAAAAAAGATTAGAGGAGGAGCACTTAGAAGTGTTCATAAAATAGGGGTGTCTTTCCTCATTCTACTTGGAAGGAACATTAATTTATTTATCTGAAAAATGGGAATGATAATAGCAACTACCTAATAAGGTTGTGAATATTAAACATGACCACATGTGTAAAACACTTTGCATAGTACCTAGTGCATGATACTTAATATTAACCATTATTATATTTATTATTTGAATAAAAAAATTATGAAGTAATCAAGTATCACATCTGCAAAAGAATTAGAAAGATACTCATACTCATGTATGAGACTACTATATGAAATATGTTAATTTTCATGCTTCAAATTAAATGTAAATATCTTTTTCCCAGAGAAACACGACGTCTTTTGGAGAGAGTGGTGTATCAGCCTGGGTATCCCAAATCTATTGTATCAACTGCACGTTGGTACCTACTGAGACACTTATATGCCAAAGATGACTATGAGCTCATTGACGTAAGGCATTGATTTTACTTAAAATATTTTACCTTGGCCCTAAGGGTTTTAGAGTTATTTTTCAAAATTATTCCACTTTATGATTGAATTTTTCAAAAAAATGACCATGCAGTTCTTTGGCCAACAAAAGACTACAATGTCTGCTGTTTCATCTATTAAAAGTAAAGAAATATTTATGTACATGGCTTGAAGATTAAATATATAGCTTACATCTTACCATGGGTTAGTTATAAAATTCCCATTTCAGTATTGGAATACTGAAAGCTGGGGAACTTTGACATTAATAACAGGACTGTTAATGCTGTGTTTAAAAACAGTTTAAGGTAGATTTATCCTGTATGTGTATAAGACACCCTTATATGGGAAAGCTAGATTGAACATCCCTAAGCCAGGACTCCAAGATCCCAAACTTTCTGTGTGCCAACATGATGCTCAAAGGAAATGCTCATTGGAGCATTTCAGATTTCAGATTAGAGATGCTTAACTGTACTAATTTGTCTTTGACATAACCATTTCAAAGCCAGAATCTAAACTGAAAGCAAGTACGGAGGGTTTATGGCATTACTTTAAAACCTTAGGGTCAGATCAGTTGTGAAGTATATTGTAAGTAATCAGATACTAATCATAGGTGGCAAATGGTTTTACTTTTTTATTTTCTGTATTAAAATATAGCCGATTCATGGATATTTTTATATACTTATCTATCAAGGCATTCTTATAAGCTTTCTTTTTCATTTTTATTTATTTATTCATTTATTTTTTAAGAGATAGGGTCTCCCTCTGTTGCCCAGGCTGAAGTGCAGTGGCGCTGTCACAGCTCACTGTAACTCCTGGGCTTGAACTCCTGGGCTTAAGCCATCCTCCTGCCTCAGCGTCCTGAGTGGCTGGGACTACAGGTGTGCTCTCTCACGCCCAGCTAATTTTTTTTTATTCTTTAGAGACAAGGTCTCCTTATGTTGCCTAAGCTCATCTCAAACTCTTGGCCTCAAGCGATCCTTCTGCCTCGGCCTCCCAAATTGTTGGGATTACAGGTGTGAGCCACCGCACCCAGCTCTTACGAACTTTTTCTTAAGTGAAGGAGAAGGGCAGCATTAGAGGGAGCTTGCCTAATTGGCAATATTTTATCTACAGACCACTGAAAATTTTACAGGTTTAAAAGTCAGCCGTCAGATATACTAATGGAAGAGACAGCAGAATCTAATGGGTGTTCACATTATCTTTGAAAAAATTATTTGACTACTTCTTGCCTATTCTATAAAGTATATGTGATAATTTCTACTCTTCATGGGATAGCTGTGGTATCTAAATATATAAACATATATGTATCTAAAATTCTTTTGAAAAAGGTAGAATATATAAAAATATATTGAGTTAAGATTCTCATAACTTTAGCCAACAATTTAAAAAGCAATGAAAATTAATGAAAAGGTTTCTAGTACCTATAGCATTTTGAAATACTGTTTGCTTCTTGGTGAAACATACAAAAGTAAAGAAATGTTAAAGAAAACAATGTTTGGAGAAAGGCATTATTATCAACATATTGCAAACAAAAAAGGTAGAACATGTATGAATATTGGGAGACAATTCATCATGGGCCTCTTGTGTGTGTAAATACTTAGTGAGCAGGGAACCTGACTATCCTTTGTTCCAATCTGTCTTTTCAAGGATATTTGTAGTGAACAGCCTTGGGAGACAGACATAATGTCTCCTTCCAGAGCAAAGGGTAGGCGTTCCTGCCCATTCTAAAAGACCTACGTCTCCTAGGCTCGGGGTTCTTCTCTTGTAATACAACCCACATATGTAGGAACTATGTGTCCATCCATGTCACCCTGTGAAACTTAGAGGGCAAGAGGAACAGATGCAAATATGTTGATGCTCATGCTACTTGCTGTACCGTGAGTAATGAAGTAATGAAGACCTTTGTCTCTGACCCAGGAGTCCTGTGTCTTCTGGTAGCATCATAGAACTGTGGTGGACTAACTTGTTAGTTTGCAAATAGAGCAAAATCTCAGACCCTTCACCGTGCTTGGCAATGAACAACCAACAGATGTTTTAATAGTGGAATGATCAGCTGAAATTGAATCTTCTGGTTTGTGGAATTGGTGAAATCATTGAAAGATTTTTTTTGATAAAGCCTAGAACCTAGACCCTAAATCCTAAGCTGTGACTTTAAAAGGGAACAATGTCATTTGGACAATTCTATTCATAAAATGCTCTTTTGGGGTAAGGGTTTAGAGGCTACTATACTATAAACAAAGCCACCAAACAAAACCTTAATTTTATACAGTGCTGACAGTAGTAACAATCAAAATGTTGGCATCTATACTAAATTGAATGAATTGTGCTCTCTCTGTTAACTATGAACAATTTATTTTAGCAAAAGTGAATGAAAAATTGCACAGTCACTTTTTCTTACATGATTTGGTGTTGCCTTTCAAAACTGCTGCCCTTGGAATACTTGTCTTCTATGAATCTAAATATGGATATTGTTAATAAACAAAATACTAATGTTCTTGTATGTAATTTCTCACAGGTGCTGGTAAACAATGCCAAAACTCACGGAGATACAAGAGCATTGGAACTGAATCAGAAATTGTCTTCACAATAATATTGGATTATTTTATAGTAAGGAAGCAAAGAAAAAACTCAAATGACAGCAACTGTCAAAAGCAGCAAATCAAGACTTTTTCCCAAAGCAACATTTTTAAAAACTATAGTTATAATCATTCATTTTTTTTCTTTTTTAAGTGTAAAGAAGTTTAAGTTTTTAAGTTAGGAATGTAATTTTCCATTAACTCTTAATCTGATTTTTATCTGGAAAAAAATATTTGGGAAGTCCATAATGAAAGGAAAACCATGATTCCCTAGGTTGCTCAACAATTATTTGTAAACCATTATTTTCTGCATCTTGCATGGTGCACAATAGAATATCTTGTTTTGTAAGCCCTTACAATAAAGCCTTAATAGCCATTTTCTAAATAATATGCAAAAGCAGATTAGCACAATGCAGAATTTTCATTTGTTAAAAAACAAATTCAAAGATTTAATTCCTCCTATGAATTCTGAAGTTCAGCAGATCAATTCATCATAAAATCCAAATCATCTTATATCCTATTTTGCTAGTGGTTAATCTTAGATTCTACTGAAGAAGCATAATATAAATATTGGTGAGTCTTAGACTCTAATGGATGTGATTATATAATTCAAAACACTCAGGTGTATGGTTGCATTTAAAAACATTAATGGAAAATTTTGTAAAGTAATGCTATCGATATTTAATTGATCATGTAGTTTCTTCAATTATGATGAAAAGACTTGAACTTTCTGAAATAAAACAGAAATACGGTGTCTTTCTTTATAGTATCAATATCAGACATAATTTGTAAATTTCAAATTTTAAAACGTGAAAGCAGTTATCTATTTTTTTTCCAAAAAACCCTTTACATATATGAAGAAACTATGTCACTTACTTTGAATTTGTGGTTTTAAAAATGTCTCCAGACATTTACATATATTATTTATTATATAAAAATATGTGATTATATAATTTATGTGGGTTTTCTAAACCAGCAGCTTCACAATGTTACTTTGTGAGATAATGTAAATTGACGATATTCTGTAATTAAATTGCACTTCAGAGTTTAATCTGTTGAACTGAACTGTAATCTTGTGTTTCCCAAATTTGGCTGAACATTATAATCATTCAGACCCATGCAGTCAGAATCTTTAAGGATGGGGGCAGGCCTAGGACTCTGCATTTTAGAAGTATGAGTAAAAAATTCTAATGTTCATTCAGATTTGTGAACTGGATTAACGCAATAATGATTTTTCCGTTTATTTTCTTCTTTAGCAAGTTTAAGCACATGCCAGTCTCTACCCATTTCTTCCTTATCCTCATAACTGTCAAACTGATTCAGTGCTTTCAATAGCTGGCTCACAGACTCAGCCAAAGATGCACTGCAAAAGGCTGCCTGTGCAGCCCTGGTGCCCATGCCCTCCTGTTCCCTCAGGGAAACACTTCAGCCTTTTCCTCCAGAATGGGATGATTCCATTTGCCTAAATGCTTTACATTCAGTTCTTGACTTCTGTCTACTTTCTGGGGTATCCTGAGCTTTACAAGGTTACTTCCACCTAGAGTGTGGACTTGGTTTTAGCGTTTGCTTCAGACCCATAATCAAGTGGTAACCTTTTGACTTGACTCCCTTGCCAAATTCTGGCTTTCAGGGACCTCAGGTCCAGAGTTGGCAAAACACCTTTGGTAATACCATCTTAGGTCATTTTTTTTTTACATTTATGTGCACACGTTCTCTCTCAACTTTTGTTTGTTGGTGTTCTTTCAAATTGCTACTCAGTTACTGTGAGCCTCAAATCATTTCTAATTATATAAATTTTATAGAGCTTACTTTGTGCCAGACCTAGACTAAGTGTTCTTAACCTTGTCATTTACGACTAGTTAATAAAAGAGTGTGGTGCTAAACAGCATGCGTAAAGCAAAAAAAATTCAAAATGAATCAGTGTTGTCAGATTCTAGAAACTCTAAAAGTGGCCAGAGTTTCCTTTTGGAGTTTATACATAAATTTAATTAGAGGAATTAGATTAAAAGTTATTTCCTGAAGTACCAATATTTAGCATTCATATTAGTATATCATTATTTTTGTTATACTTTATTTGAAAATTATGGTGCATTTTTTGTTATTTTTTTATCCACCATTTTCTGTTATTGATTAGATGTTTGTAGACTAGTTTGGCATCTAATAATAATTTCCTATGGGAAAACATTTCAGCGTACAAGTAAACTTTTGAAACACAATCTATTTGTTTGGGATCACTTACCATATTTCTTCAAGTGTCCCTTCTATTAATTTCTGGTTAAGAAAAAAAAAAAACCCTTAATTTAAAATACTGTGCTCTTTTTTCACTTAACAAAAGGAACTATTGACAAACTTCCTTTAATTTAGAATTCTACACAGAATAAGATTGGCTAGAAATACTCAGATTATACATTAAGGTATTTAAAAGTTGTGGTTATTTAAAATAGTATGAAACATTAGATAAATATTTACTAGTATGTAATGAATATGAAAGGATACATACTTGGTTGCTGCATAGAAAGTTTGATATCTGCTTTGGGGAAATTTATAGAAACAGAAAAATGAAGCACATTTTGGCATATGAGTCAATGTGATCTGAAGATCCATTTCAGTTTTTGCCCATTAAAAAGTGTGGGAACTTTGTTTTGACAAAGTTGACTCTTGTCTCTCTACAGGTCTTCCTTTCTCCCTCGTTAGTTGTTAATTGATGGAAAACTTCTCAGGCTTCCACGCTGCTTTTTGGAAGGTGTAGCACTCAGCTGCTGGTTATAAATTGACCCTCAATTTTCAGGAGAGTTTTTTTGTTTTGCTTTTATTTTTGTACTTTTAAGACTTTTCATATAGATGAAATAAAAAGAAAATTCTCATGCCCCATTTTTGGTTTTGAAAATGTGTTCACTAAGATTTATTATACCTCAATACCACTCATGGTGTCAGGCTGTCCCTGTGCTATAATAATGAATTTTTCAATTCTTTGGCTGAGTAGGAGCTTTTTGAATAGCAGTATTTTAAATTCTGATGTACCTAAGCAAATAATCTCTATAACTATAAGAGTTTTATAAATGCTAAACTATCTTTAAACCTCAAAATGTTTTGACATAGGAAAATTAAGATTTAGTATATCTTTAACAAATAGCTTATGAAACATTTAAAATATTTTTGTCTTATTAATTCTGAACTTAGAATTGAAAATACCTATTTGTTTTAGTGAAGGGAAATGATGCCAATAATAATTAAGTTAAAATTGGAGTGTCCACCAAAATAAGGGTTGGGTTTCATATTATATCACTGGACTGTTGAAATAATTTACATGTCATGATCTCTACTGAGTTTGAATCAGTAAAAAAGTTCATTTGGACCTCATTCTTCACCAATACTTTCCTTGTGTATAACACTTATTATAAACATTTTAAATTATATTGATTTTATGGAGATAAGCATGTTTTCATTACCCACCTTATCTTACAGTTTCTGCTTGTGGTAGGCAGAATAATGGCCCCCAGAAATATTCATGCCTAATCCCCGGAGCTTGTGAAGACACAGCAGAGGTACTTGGCAAATGTGATTGAGAGTAAAGACCTTGAGATAGGGAGATTATCCTGGATTATCTAGGTGGATCCAATTTAATCACAAGTGTCCTTAAAAATGGAGAATATTTAAGAGAGAGATGACAATGGAAGAAGGTCAGAGAGATTTGTCATTGCTAGCTTTGAAGATGGGGAAAGGAGACATCAGCCATGAGGTAGATTCTAAAAACAAAAAAACAAGAAAACATGCTCCTGTAGAACCCCCAGAAAGGAATGCAACCTTGCCGACAGCTTGATTGTAGCCTGGTGAGATGCATGCCGGACTTCTGACTTACAGAACTGTAAGGTAATAAATTTGTTGTTTTAAACCACTAAACTTGTGATAATTTCTTATGGTAGCAATGGAAAATTAGTACACTACTCATTGTGTATGCTGTAAAAATGAATACACATTCCTTTAAATTTGAATTTCACAAGATCACTGAGATTGGAGATCATCTAAATTGTTGCCAAAAAGGAATGAGCAAAGATGATGAATTATTAAAAATGATCACTTGCTGTGAAAATATGTCAAAAACTTTTGACTCTTAAGATGTGACTCTTCATTTTTATAATAATTAATGTCTGAACTATTCTTGCCCAACATGCTCCTTACAGCACAATATCACCAATGCTGTTGACAAGTACTTTAATTCTCTTTAAAAGAAACTGCATTAAATTAAACTCACAAAACCTAAGTAGTGTGCTTCAGACTGAGTTTCAATATTGAATGGGTGTGTGACTGGATAAGTCTTGGCCTTTAGTTTTAATTGAATTTATAAAATCAAGGCCTTAAGCTGGATTTCTGATAGCAACATTCTATCATTTGGTAAAGTCACCAAAGTTTTCCAAGTCAGAACTGAACTGAAACAAAATATTCAAATAAACTGCTTGGTGCGGCACCTGTGAAGCAGCAACTATGGTTTACACTGAACAGGGGGACCCTTGGTGCTTAAAGACCTTTTTAGGGTAGAACCCCTTTGCAAAGAGACCCATACTGTTGAGAAGGAAAGTAGTCCTATACTCAGAAAATACTTTAATGGAAGCCAGCATCTATGAATTGTTGAAAGTAATTACATGTGTCTGCTACTTGCCAGATAGATTATACTTCTTACAGGAAGACCACCCACATTAAATAAAATATTCATATTGCTTTATTATCTCACTTCCCAGGTGACTTAAATAACTTGAGTTCCTAAGACTCTACCTTTTTAATGCCATTTCCTCCTCTTTGAATCATGCAAGATATGGTCGCTTAATCTCTAGAGAAAAAATTGCTGCATAGTTTAATAATCAAGCCATCAGGAGCTTTTCTAGGAAACCACTATATATAGATTTAAAAGTTCTAATCTTGATCTGTTCAATTTAATAGATCAAGAAATGGAAAATATTGTACAAATAGTCTTTATATACGTGCTAGCTTCAGAAGTTTGGAAATTAGCCTGGGGAGAAGTCAAGTGGTATGGGAAAAAAGATGTACAGGTTTTATCTTTGCAGACTGAGTTATGTATTTTCTTGTCCATGTGCATCCCTGGCAGTGCTAATTTCTCTTGTGTTGGGGCACAAGTTACTCTGGGGACAAGAGAAAGCCAGATAGACCAGAAGATTTTTCATGTGGAAAGGAGGAGGAGGTTAGGCAGAAGAAAAAAAGCATTGTTGAGAAGGCAAATTTATATTGTTATAAGCAGCTTCTGTAAGGTGGAAATAAATATATTTCTGAATTGCCTGAGGTCAGCCCTACAGTGCCTCAGAATAAGTGCTATGTGTACGGTTGGGAGGTTTTCCTAAGAAATAGGGTGAGAATAAATAGTTATCGGTGAACTAGACCTAGATTTACAATAAGCAGTGGTGAATAATTTGCGAATATTAGGAAATATGTAGGCAGCAAAAAGCTTTGGTGCTAGCCAAGTAGCTTCTAAGAAAGCCTAAATAAGATCTAGCATACTGTTCCAGCCAAACATTTCCTTCAGGAGAGGAACTTTTTGTGCTTTTGAGGTAGTAATCATTACCCACCAGGTAATTACCCACAAAGCAACCAGGGACTTACAGGCAGCAATAGATTTAATGCCTACTATGTGCCAAGCTCTTTATTACCTCATTTAATTTGCACATAATTTTTTACAGTAGATATTATCCTTATTTTATAGACCAATAAAAAATTTTTAAAGCAAAATCAGAGAAATTAACTCTTCTAAGTTTTTCTATATCCTTATGCAAACAGAATCTGGTGCCAAAGATAATTTCTGATATTATCAAATTTTGTTAATAATTGCTGTCAACTCAAAGAAATGTGTAAGGGTTGAGGTAAGTGTTTTGAGACTGACTCAGTTGTCCTACCAAGCTGTATTTAGATGCTGCTGTTTACTTTTTGGTACTATAAGAATTCTAGGAGGAACCTTAGGAGGAAAGAAACCTCCTCCAAAGGACTCACTTTGCAAATTTAACCCTATATAGTGATAAGGAATACTCTACCCTTGTTATACTTTGAACTTGATATAAACCAAGGCTAAAGTGAGTTAATTGATTGATTTAATCCTTTATGTCACAAGTGCCAGCTCTTAGTTTTCTCTTTGGCTTTTTCTAACCTCTTCCCAAAGTCCAACTTTCTTTTGGCCCTTCCATATCTTAGCTCCCTAGACACTTTCTTGTTTTTGAAGAACCTTGCTCTTCTTTAGTTATCAACTAATCCCTACAGAGTAGGTAGTTGATTAAAGCTCATGGGTGTATATTTGTTCCTTCCTTCATTCTTTCCTTCCTTCAACCTATCCACCATCCTACATTTTTTGAAGATTTAGTGTTGATGTAGTGAATGCTTGTGAAAGCCTTTAAGTGCTAAGTGATGGAATTTAGGCATAGAGACTAGTTAGATTCCTTGGTATAGGAGTCATTTCAGGTTGCAGGGTTGGGAGTTTGTCCAGTACCGTGTAGGCTCCACCCCACTTGAAATCCTTCTTGAATGTTTGCCTTGTGGACACAGTGCATTACTTTTTTGTAGACGCATCTGCTATTTGGATACTAATGGCTTTTACCTGGCTGTAATGACTATTGGGTTTGCTCTGATGGCCAAGACTTACAGAGGAAATATGCTTCACTGGACATTGGCATCAGCACCTTGAGCACCTCCAGTCAATGTCCATAATGTTTCTTCAGCTGTTAGCCTCCCACCCCAGAGACAATAGGAAGAAGTGCTTTTAAAATAGAGGAATAGTTCTCCATTATAATTTTGTTCCAGGAGAAATCTATACTTTGTAGTTCTCTCTACTTTTGTCCATTGCTAGAATTATTGCAAGCCAAGGTATTTCTTCTCATACATAGTAAAAGGAACTTTTCCTTTTTTAATTTCAAGTATTTTTAGATACTGATCTGAATCAGAGTTATGTGAAAGAGTGCCATGGAACTTGTCTTCTTGTCCCATAAAAATCAAAAGTTCTATTGATGTTTATTAATACCATTTATCAGATACAGTACCTGCTATGTATCAGACACTAATATTAGATGGTCTGCATATATTTAGAGAAACAGTATAGCATAATGTTTAAGAACAAGTTCTATGGACTGGTGAGTTCAAATCTTGGCCTCAAAATTTACTAGCAGTGTGACCTTTACATAAGTTACCTGACCTCTCTATGCCTCAGTAGTAGGCCTCTGGTAGATTAAATGAGTTCATCCATGGAAAGTGCTTTGAGCGGCCTCTAATGACTGGTAATAGCTCAATAAATGTTCTAATTCAATACAGTATTCTAATACAAAGCAGGTATTGTCATCCCTAGTTGGTCTTTTCCACAAGACTAAATTCCCTAAGGACAGAGTCCATGTTTAGTTTGTTCAATACTGTATCCACAGTCTTAACACATGAATGTATGGAGACTGAAAAGATATAAAAAGTAATACCCCACAAAAAGTTTGGAGGTCCCCTTTGTAGGGTAACAACACATGTATGTATGTGTGTGTGCATGTATTATACATCAAGTTTTTCCTTCTTGGTGTTTTTGGATGCTAATTGCTGCTACTATGGGTAAAGCCAATAGAAGTGAGCCCATGTTCAGAAAGTTTCTGTAGAAGAGGGTGGAGCTGCTGGTGTCTAGAGCACTCAGGGGATGCTATTTCTTTGACCATAACGTCTTAGGCTTTGGGCCTTGCTGCTGTCTTGGCTATCAGGTGGTGAGCATATCTATCTCACAATGAGCCGAGAAGGCAGTTACCTGTGTAGCATAAGGTGAGTAATTTTTCCTTTGTCTCTAATGGGAAAACAAAACACTTTGAACATTATCATTTGGTTTTCAGTATGAATAATTTCATGATTTTTTTCCCCAGAGAACAGGTTTAAATTTTTTATTGCATATATTTAAGGTGTACAGTGTGTGTTTTGATACACATTGTGATTAACCATAATCAAGCTATTTAACATATCCATCATCTCACATAGTTAACATTTTTTTGTGTGTGAAGATCTAATCTCTTAGCAAATTTCAAATACACAGTACATTATTATGAACTATGATCATCATGCTGTATATTATTAGATCTCCAGTACTTATGACTTGAAGTTTGTACCCTTTGACTGAAAACCCCCATTTGCCCCAACTCCCAGCTTCTGGCAATGACTGTTTTAGTCTTTATTTCTATGAATTGGATGTCTTTAGATTCCACATATAAATGAGATCATGCAATATTTGTCTTTCTTTGCCTGGACTCTTATTTAACTTAGCATAATGTCCTCTAAGTTCATTCATGTCGTCACAAATGACAGGATTTCCTTCTTTTTAAAGGTTAACTAATATTCCATTATATATATATGTATACATACACACACGCACACACCCTATAGTTTATCCATTTATCTGTCCATAGACACTTAGTTTGTTTCCTTATCTTGGCTATTGTGAATAATACTGCAGTGAACATGGGAGTGTAAATGTCTCTTCGACATAATGATTTCATTTCCTTTAGATATATACCAAGAAGTGAATTGTATGACAGTTCTATTTTTAGTTTTTTGATCAATTTCCATACTATTTTCCATAATGGCTATACCAGTTTACAATCCCACTAACAGCGTACAAGAGTTCCCTTTTCTCTATATCCTCACCAACATGTTATTTCATTTTTTGATAATAGTTCTTTTAACTGATAAAATGGTGATATATCATTGTGGTTTTGGTTTGAATTTCCCTGATTATTAATGATGTTGAGTACCTTTATATAAAACTGTCGGCTATTTGTATCTCTTCTTTGGGAAAATGTCTATTCAGGTCCTTTGCCCATTTTTTAATCAGATTATTTGTTTATTTGGTGTTGAGTTATATGAGTTCCTTATGTATTTTGGAGATTAGCCCTCATGAGGTATATGGTTTGCAAATATTTTCTTCCATTCCATAGTTGTCTTTTCATTTTGTTGTTCCCTTTGTTGTGCAGAAACTTTATTTTGATGTAGTCTCACTTGTTTATTTTTGCTTTTGTTGACTGTGCTTTTGGTGTTATCTCCAAAAAGTCATTGCCAAGATCAATGTCAAGATGTTTTTCTCCTGTGTTTTCTAAGAGAAGGTTTGATAAGATGAAGGAAATGACAGGAAATGCTGGGAGGCAGCAGGACCCTTAAATTATCCAAGACTGCTAAAATGGTTTGTACGTAAAGTGAGAACTACCTGAGATATTTTAACATATGTCTCAAGTCTATAGGATGGATCTGGATTGCAGATTATACAATGCTGAAACATCATTCTGTAATTTTGGAGAGAGAAGTCTGACATTTCCCAAAGGTTTAAGTAATATTGTTTGACATAGAATAAAGTGCCATGTATATTGAGCTACTCTAGGAGGATTGTTCACATTTATTATCTTTTTGGATCAATGACAAAATAAATGCAAGAGGAGGGAGGCCCAGTATTCCCTGGTCCCTTGAACAGAGGTGAATTTACTATAAAACAACAGCTCTTAAGCCTCAGAGCCTCTCACTTGCATAAGCCCCAGTCATGTATTTACAAGGTCATGGTAAAATTTGCAGAAGACATTTTAACCACAATTGATTAAGACCGCTACCTCTTTCCACTCCCACTTCCCTTGATGTCAGGTGGTGCTGGAGTGGCCGTGGCATTTTTGTATCCAACTAAAGAGCAATTGAGTTGGGGATACATTTGGATTAGGCAAATATATTCATATTGTCCACAGTCACTTCTGTATGGAGTTAAATTACTACTAGGTGTCCTGCTATAGCAGTGGCTTCAAGAAATATTCCTACAGACTTCTGTGCCAAGTCAGCTGACATCATGACAGGACATCCACAACAAAGCCAAACTACATAAGCTTTAGGTCCTACAAAAGCTGCATCCACCCTCTCACTGGGCATAGTTCTTGGGTCATCTAGAGTCTGCAAACCTGTGAACAACCCAACTTGGCATCCCAAGTAGGAGAATGGTGGCAGAGGATCCTTTGATCCTTAGATCTCCTGCCCTGCATGGTGCTATCTTGGTCAACACTAATGAAAGAGATCCATTCTGGGAAAACTTTTGGCTTGATCCTACACTATTATCTGAACTATAATCTAGTTTAGAGCATTTTTACTTACAAGGAAAAAAATGCGCCATATATATTTTTCTACTTGTTGTATATCTCTCTGCTTTTGTAGCCACGTCTGTAGAGTAAAAAGTATGAGTGAGAAGACTTGGCCCTTGGTCTATATGAATTTCTAATTTAACCCTTTCTACAACCATTTATGTAGTTCATTACAAAGAGTTACTCTTTCAGCCTAGTATATTTGTGTAAAAATATATTTTTACTGGAAACAAAAATATTGTATAAATATAAAAGCTTTCATAATTGCTTAATGTAGAAAATAGAAGTTCTTCATAATAGAATCACTGCTAAGTTTGTTGTAAATTCTTAACCTTTTTTGGCATACTGTGTATGCATGTTGTGCTTAACTTATTTTAAAACATTTTATATGGCTGGTCATGGGTGAATCACTTGAGGTCAGGAGTTTGAGACCAGCCTGTGCAACATTTCAAGACCTTGTCTCTACAAAAAAATTAAAAAATAAGCTGGGCGTGGTGGCATATGCCTGTAGCTCCAGCTACTTGGGAGGCTGAGGCAGGAGGATCACTTGAGCTAAGTTGGAGTGAAGTTCAAAGTTACAGTGAATTATGATTGCACCACTGCCCTCCAGCCTGGGTGACACAGTGAGACCTTGCCTCTAATAAATAAGTGAATAAATGAATGAAAAAAATAGTTGCAAAACCATTTTATGACAAAAGTGGGTCATATGCATATTGCTTTGAAACTTGCTTTTTTCACTTAATAATATATATTGGATATCTTTCTGTATTCTTTTTAAGGGATTTATAGTATTATTTTTGTCTGGTAATACCATTAACTAAGTCAATCAATTTTTTAATTTGGGGCTTTTTCCAGTTTTTTTACTGTAACAAACGATGCTTATATATATGTATATGTATACCCATATATATAATGAGCATTCTTATTCATATATCTTTGCATATTTTGGGAATTTTTTTTCCCTGTAATATAAATTTCTAGCCATGGAATTGCAGGATCAAAAGATACATACATTTAAAAATGTTAACAGATGTTTTCAACAGATGTTTACCCTTTATATCATTGTACCAGTTCATAGACTTGCCAATAATGTCTGAATGGGCACATTTATCTCCACCCTTGTCAATCCAGTATTATCAATCGCTTCAATCTTTGTCAATCTGAAAATGGTAGCTAAGGGTTCCTTTAATTTTTATTTAATAGTGAAATTGAACATCTTTTCATACCTTCATTTATTATTATATTCCTCTGTGACTTGTTTGCTCATGTCCTTTACCCATTTTGGAAAAAAAACAACAACATTGGATTTGCATATTATTGGGGAATCTGTGGTCTCAAGGCCACCTGTGGCCTTCGAGATCCCCAAGTGTGACTCCTTGACCCAATCCAAACTTCACAGAACAAATTCTTTTAATAAGTGAAGAGTGAAGTTGTCACTCTTCTTCCCTAGTCAAGGAAAGATCCTAAGTCTGAAGCAAGAGTCCGTTGGCCAGACTTCCAAAATGCTCTTGTTCTACCAGAGAGTGCATACCATGAATAGTTTATTTTTATTTTTCATGGTTTTACTGCTCAATATCAAACTCTACATTTAACATTTATATTTAGAAAAGTTAGACATTTTAATTTTTTAGGAAATTAGTGTTTTTGAAATACTTCTAGATTTAGTACCTAGGTCAAATTGTGTTGGATATTTTCCATGGAAATTGTATTTTCTTATTTTGTATGGGTTAGATCTTGTTCATAATTCTAATACATATTAAGTACAATGAAAATATATTTTAAATATCCTTAAATTAGACTTGCTATAAACAATAGGATTGTCAGAGAAGGGAAACCTCTGGATTAGAACTTGCAAATTGATAGCCCACTGGCTATATCTTCTCCACAGAAATGTCCCTCATAGTTTAAGTAATTTTTTGAACTAGTTGCTAAGGCTTGAAAATGGAGTTTATCTTGAAAAATGGAATTTCTGACAATAATGGACTATATACATGTTAGTAATGAACTGTAACTACATTGTGGCTTTTATTTTTAGACTAAGTGGTTTCCAATTTGCCACAGTTCTTGCCATTCTTTAATGTTTTTCACGTAGCTTACTTCACACATGTACACTGTGTACATTGCCCTTCTTTATTTGTAGGCAAATAAAAAATATAAAAAGGCATATATGTAAGGAAATCCTTAGTATTTTTCATTAAATCACGACATCAAAAGCTTCTTTGCTTTATTGTTCATTTTTCTGGCGCATTCATCTCCTTAAGAGGTGGTAAGAAATACAGAGACATTAGAAGCAGTAAACATCCCAAAGATACTTTCATCTTTAGAACTTTTCCCAACAAACCACTCCACTGGCTGGTGAAAAAAATGTCTGGAAAGGTTTATATTTCCTGGAGTTCCACTATCTTACGCTGCAATTTCTTTAGGTCTTTCTGTACTTTATATTTCTCTAAATCCATCTTTGTTTTCTGTATTTGTTGGAGGGAGCTGAGAGAGTCATGAACTGATTTAAATCCTGGGAGAGGGTAAGAGAAGAGTTATACTTAATGCATTGGTACTTTTTTTTTTTTAATAGAAGTTGCTAATCAGCAGTCCTGCCATAATTCATCATCATTTAATTCAAAGCACATTAAATTCCATTAAGACCAATCTAAAAATGTATATAATCCATTTCTTGTGTCATGAAGATGCGTTAGCAATAGTGTTTCAGCTTCTATCTGCTTTCATTGTGAAATTTTAATTATTTTCCTTCCCCCTCCCCAAATATATTGAACAATGAAATGATTCTATATTTCAAGACAGAAATTTAAAATATTTTCTTCTTTTTGTAAGCTTTGACAAGAGATTTGTGTGATCTCTCTTTTTTTATTATTCTTGTTACCAAATTGAAGGTAAAGATAACAGATGAGAGTTTAACACATTGACTGCCATGTGAGTTGTATTTAACTCAGGCTAGTTTTGAGCCTGGGGCCTCGTGAAACAAAACCTTGCAGTTGGTTCGTGAAAATCTTACTTGTTGATGTTCTTATTGTTACAGTTAATATTGACAATTTAATTCTAAAAATGTGGATTGTGTTTCATATAACTAAAGCACAGAAAACAATAAAAAATAACAAATTAGAAAGGATTGTTTTGTTTTAATAAAACAACATGGTCCCAGGGAAAATTTTTTTTTCTAGTGTGGCAGTCAGTGTGTTAAAACTTCTCTGAAAGTAGCTATTCGAGGGAGCTAAGGAGCGGCCACCTGCTGCCCTCCTCCCTCCCAGCACTTTGTATTTCTCTTATGCATGTCTAGTCACTCATGACCAGAGACCTACCAGACCTCAAGCTTCGTAGGCTACAGCCCATTTCTTATTTACTGGGACCTTTCATGTAGTTGTTTCTCAACACGTTTTTACTAAAGGCATAAAAGGAGCAAATCATTAATTTGAAGTTTCCTTTTGCTAGAACTCTCCCTTAGTAAAATGCAGAAACATGTAGATTATAAAGTATTCTTCAGCTCATCCTGAGGATGTACTAATGGAATAAGTGAAATCGAACCTCTGAGAGTTAAGCAGAAAGCAGGGCCTTTTAAAGAAAGGCCAGTTAAGTTTGGGACATGATTCCTGGTCAGATAATTCATTATTTTGATTTGGTGGTGGAAGATGGAAGGGGGAGTGGCTGTCGCGAAGGTTAGATTTCTAGGCAGCAAATTCCACCTATATGCCAGAAACATCTGGCGGAATGAGACCATGATGTCCTCCCAAGGCACCTTCAAGGTATCTGTATATGGGACCGAAATTTGGTAGAATTTACACAAGAATTTTCCTGAGATCTGGAGGATAGAAAATGAGTTGGGGCTTTCTCTAATAAATAAACCCTTCTAATTCCTGGTGATTCCTTCAGAATTATGACTCAAGGCAGATGGCTGCTCCACAGCACCCATCTCATGTCCTTCCCTTTGACAAGTTAGATGAGGCTTTCAAATTAATCCTCTTTGATGTTAGCTCAGCTTGACACTACTGCCATTAGCCTCTTAAGAAGAAAAGCAGCCATTACACTGGACTCTGCTAATTCATCTCTCTTTCTCACTTCTAAAGGTCAGCTCTCCAGTCTGACATCTGTCCAGGCTCATTACCTGCAGTTCAATGAGGGGTCATGTGTTTGAGGCTCCTAATTTTATAATATACCTATATGTCAGGTCTTCGTGATCTCCAAGCACTTGCCAAGTCTAACAATTCTATGACTGTGTGATCTTAGTAAAAAATCTCACAGCAATGACAGGCTTGTGACATTGCCAAGTGTGAATGAAGAAAATTAACTTATTTACATGCCTTCGAGTGGTATAATGACATTCTATGGAATATTTAGAAAAGCCAGATTAAATACATAACGATGTCACTAGTGACAAGATTGGTCTCTGGTTATTAGCTCAAAGTAGAAAACTCTGAGGGATTAGGCAGGAAAGGACAGATGTTCTTAATAAAAGTTTATCTTCTCACCTGACTGATATTCATTCTGCATTTTCTCTAATTCACTCCAGATCTGCTTCTCCATTTGGTTCATCTTTTTGGATAATTTATTTTCTATATGCTTTACTTTGCTTAGTTGCACTTCTTGTTTCTCTGTGTTAATGAAATTTTCTAATTTGCTTGAAAGTTGTAGCCATTTTTCTTCCATTTTGTTTTCAGACTTTTCCTATAAAAGAGATCATGTGATAAAACTGCAGGAAAGAAAACTTATGTAGATTTATATTTCAGCTCAGACAAAATGTTTTTAACATTCATTTTTCCATGCTAAGCATGCAAATTCAAACCAAGGTCCCTTGTATCTAAAACTGTGTTCATAAATGTAAGAGTTCATCCCTTTGTTTGAACTTGGGCATTTGTGGTTTCTGGAATTCTACATGTTAGGGAAGAAAAGAAAAGGGCTGTATTCTTGCTGAAATGCCTTGAGGGTTTGGAATTTCAGTCTAGTGTTTAAAGAAGTGTAGCAAAGGAACACATTTTGGATACCACTTTCCCCGAGTTCCTTGGACATGCTCTCTTGAGCTTCCAATCTCCATGTGGACAGGTTTCAGCTAGAGTAGTGACTCTCCACTCCAATTGTTTATTAGAATCACCTAGATCATACCCCACCCCCAGAAATTCTGATTTAATTGGTTTGTGATGGAGCTCTGGAATTGATAGGGTTTAAAAGCTCTCCAGGTGATTCCAATGTGCAGCCGGGGTGGGGACTGCAGAGACAGACTTAGGCTAATTAGCTCCTTCTTTTCTCACTTCCCCGCAGGGAATTTAGGAGCAGGAACTGGGCATGACTGGCATGACCTCTTCGGTTCTCTTCTCATTGGCCCCGCCTGCCTCAGGAATGGTAGATTCTCAACTCTCTCTTCCTTGTGGTGGGAGGCTTAATGCCTGCATGGTGACCCCATGGTCACCTGGTGCTATGGGGTAGAGGAATCTGCCTAATTCAGGGGTGAAGAACAAGCAGGCCCACATGGCCGCTGCAGATCTCACTGCACATACTTAGATGGCTGTATCAGTGATAAAGCTGTTGGACTCCTTTCTCACTCTCTCAGTTGTTTGCAAACTTAGGTAGGGGCATTATTTACTGAGCTGCCTCTGCCTGAAGCCCCTCCACGTAAGTTCTCAAAACCTCTTATTTGAATCATCTGCGGAACTGGCAGCTACTAACCACGGTGATGGCCCTGCAGTACCCTCCCCGTTGGCTTGGATGTGGCGGTTGCAGTGGGAGAGGAGAGCCCTAAAGTAAGTGTATTTCTCATATATCTTGGTAACCTCACCCCAAAGCTTGGGGCTATATTTTCATGTCTGACCTGAAAAATGAGTTCTGAAACCTTTGACCTAAGCAGAAGTGTTCAAGCTTTCTTGTGTCTGTGCATCACCCTGGGAGCTCGTCCATAACCACTGATTCCCAGTGCAGGCCCCCAGAGAGTCAGACTCCCCAGATCTGGGGTGGGAATCTATACTTTAAAAAAAAATCTCTCCAGATTATTATGGCCCAGGTAGAGCATACTGTGAGAAATGTAGGTCCACAGAGGTAGGGAGTAGCAAAGAAGCCCAGAAGACAGGTCTCTGGACTCCTATTGTTGTGCTTTAAAAAAAAAAAAAGTTACCGACGCAGTGAAGATTACTGTAATGCTGGAAGTGCTACCTTCTAGACCTTTACTCATTGCAAACATCCAGGCAATAAGCATGCAGCTGGTTACTTCACGAATTAACAGAGCTCCATACCAGTTTCTCCTGCAGGACCTTCAGACAGTCATTTAAATGGCTCAGGTGATCTTTTCTGTGTTTGATGAACTGGTTTTCTGTCCATTTTTGATTATTCTCAACTTCTTCATACAGATTACTTGAAAGTGAATTAAATCTAAGGGAAAAATGTTTTTTTCTTTTAATAAGTGAACTTAAACATAAAACTTCAGTGTTGAAAAAGTCTGCAGTGCTTTGAGATGAGACTCAATGTGTCTACTCAAGTACTTATGAGGTGATGTGGGGCGGGGGAGACAAGGTAAGTACACTCTGTATCCCTCCCCCTAGCTTTAATTCATTCAATCCAGCCACTGTCGACACCCCTCTGCATGCCCTGAAATACATACACACAGTGACAGGAGCACTACCAGCTCAGTGCTAACCACAGCCATGCAGAAATTCATTGTTATCCATACAGAATAACTCTCAGGGCCCAGAGCTCATTGTGTGTGGAGGAAATACTTTGGTAAGTCCACTTGGGCTGGGGGGTATTACTTTATGGTAGGGGTCAGCAAACTTTTTCTGTAAAGAGCCAGATGGTAAATATTTTAGGCATTGTAGGCCATGTGGTCTCTGTTGCAAACCACTCAACAGAGCCATGGCAGTGAAAAGGCAGCCACAGATAATACGTAAGCAAATGAGT